>JAANDG010000595.1:0-88846 GCA_036852015.1 Pelodera strongyloides | reverse complement strand
TTCGCTTTAATACTTTGGTATGTAGAATAAGTTAGGGCCTAGGGGCGTAACTAGGACTAGGAGACGACATTTATTTTTAAAGACAATATCTAGCGTAAGTAAATGAGTAGGTAATAAACTAGGAAAAAATTAAGTGCATTGAAATGCAAGCATTGTATAACAATACTCCAAGAGCAATATTTAAATTTGCTCTGAAACACTTAGAATAAAAATGACAAGCAGACAAACCTTGGATGCGCTCCGTGATCTGTGGCTTGAAGTACTGCATGGTACGCATCGGCACCAGAGTCCTTGTCGGCCACATAGATGAGATGAGCCATGCCGTCCACCTCACGAAGCTCCAGGGGGACATCTTCACTGCTCATGAGTAGTTCGTAACTGACCCGACCGTTTTCTCCCTGTAGTGAGCAAACACTGATTGTATTGATTTAAGTTTTCCAAATAATTCTAAAGACACAATGAAGGTGTCCTCATAACATCTACAATGTATGTTGTGTTAATTAAATAGTTCCTGTGGGGCCAGTTAATCCAAAAAATAAACCATTGTAAGACCATACAATAGGATGTGTAGACGAAGACACATTACAAGTACATGTACAGCACAGCCCCAATTATTTTTTTGCAAATTGTTGCTATTCACTAACAATTAAATAAAGCTTAAAGCCAAATGCCGGCCGGTTTTTGAAACGCATCGTGGACAGCTCAATTCTTACGTATTTATGCAAAGTTGCTCGAATTTAGCTCGATTTTTTTATTCTAATTATGTTCATTTGCGTAAGCTTCATAAGATTGGTGTTGTACTCGAGCGTTTCAAAACCGGCTGGTATTTCGCTTTAAATTTGTTCACCTCATCTTGGTCAATTGCCTTCAACTCTCCTAACTCCTTGCCATTCGGAGTAGCATCGTCAATTTCATATGTGTAAAGTTCCTTGTCAAATTGGGGACTATTATCATTTTCGTCGATAAGTTCGATATGAATTCTAGCCTCACGACATGTTGATGGATCGGCAGGCAGAGAATCGTCCTGGAAGAAAGTTTATATTACTTAGAATATGCGACCGCAAGGTAGTATTATGTAGTACTAACCTCAGGTAGGCGTCATGAATTCTGCTCATGATTCATTATCTGAGGCCATATTCACCACTCAATTCCCGTGGGGGATTTCCCGACTTTTTCTCTGCGTGTCTAGAATGATACTTTCTATCCCCAGGGAATATTTCCCCGAGAGAATCGGGGTGGTGAATATGGCCTCTGGGCACCTTATTGTGTAAAAATTGAAGATGAATCTGGTTTTCGAACCAACTTTGTGACTATTATATAACTGTTTTATAGCCCATTCCCTTTCGCCCCGCTAGGGTACAAACTCATACCTCTAGAACAATCAATAGTTCCACAGTCGTGAATACCTCCCGGTCGAGTATCTTATTATCGGCCACAGTAACTGTGGCAGTGTCCGTGTCCAGCGCAAATGTTCCGTCAGGGTCGTTGAGACGTATTTGGGTATTCTAAACAAAATATTTAGTTAATATTTATTCAATTGGTGGTGCTGTTTTCGAACCACCCGGTCACGAAAAAAAGCCAAAAATCAAAATAAGGCCAACTACTTTGTTTGTTGCGTGTACAATTTTCTCACAGACAAGTTTTGTGTCGGCGGCGGTAAGAAAAGATCCAACGTATTTAAAATTCACCATTGTTCGATGATTCAAATCCAAATGTACTACATGAGTACCGCGGGGTGCGTTCTCCGGTAAGGACACAGAGAACGAGCAAGCGGAGAAGCTGAAAAATGTTGGCTGGTTATAAGCTTATAAGCAAACTAAATGAGTCACAATACCGTAGGGTGAGAAAGAGAGAGAGACAGAGAGAGAGGGAGAGAGAGAGGGAGTGAGAGAGAAAACTCTACCTCGCTGGCTGTGTTTCTTTTCCAAGTCCTATTACTGCAGACGAGAATCGAGCCTCATTGTCTGATTGAGTGGCCTGGAGCAGAAAAATACTTCAAAAAAGAGAAAGTTGCGGCAACCTTTAGGGGATGTGCGGCTGGGTTACTAAATGTTGTGCGCCACAGGTGCGTTTGCGGTGCGCTAATTGATCGCCATTTGGCAATTGCCCGCCGCGACTCTAGAGAAGATGCGCCGGTCATCTGTGTCGGATCGGGCCCTCTTTTTTGAAGGATATTATGAACAGAAAGGAATGACTGAGTTACTCTAGAATATAAATTGTGCGCTTACAATAAATTGTTGTTCTTCTGTCACGTGTCCGTTAATCGTGGCTCTAGCGGTAAATACTATTTAGCTCTAGCGCACTAGCGGTTCTCAACAGTCTAGCTCTAGTGGCATCTGTTAGCTCTAGCGGTATCTCTATCGGTAACTGTTTATCTGACTGACCCTGACAACAATGCTGCTTGGCGGTTGTATGCTCTCATCAATCACTGTTATTTCGCCCGTGTCTTGATCAATTGTGAAAACATCTGAAACAAAAAAGTGCTTTAAAATATTTATTTACACTCTCTGAAAATAGTAGTGTGTCGAAAACTTATTTATTAGTTTGTACAATTATTAGTGTGTTATTTGCAGGTAGACTTTGTTAGACAAAGTGACACTAAAATATGCGAATTTATACTTTATACTAAACTATGTTGCACAATTTACACAATCCAAGTGACTTGGTCACAATAAAACGACTAGACATTTTAGCTTTATGACTATGACACCTTCTTATAATTAATATTTTTTACATTCAAGTTTATACACCTCTGGGTGTTTATTTTGGTTACTCAAGGGGGTAATTAGCTAATTGATACAGTGCCTCACATTCAAAATGGATTGTAGGCACACAAAAAAATCGATAAATCAAAAATCAATAATCAACCTAAAGAGTTTGGGTCCAAACTATAGATGATTGATCGATTGATTCCTCTATCACCGTCAATGGCGCGCAGCGGAGGGACGACTTGAAGAACAGAGCCGACTTTGTGATTCTAAAAGGTGGATGTTTGAGTACGGTAGAGGATGAATTTCAGGAGCACAGCTATTTACGGGATTTAAAGTCGTGTAAAGAGAAAAGAGAGGCAAAATGTGAAACCACGTGAACTACCGCAAGTTAAAGCGAAATGATAGCCTCTTTGGAAAATTTGCATATGATAAGCAAATCTTATGTATCCTATGCTAATTTTGTACGATTGCCGTGGACGATCGTACAAAATTAGCATAGGATACATAGGATTTGCTTATCATAGGCAAATTTTCCAAAGGCGCTAGCATTTCGCTTTAACGCTGATCGTTTAGTGAAACATAAAATAGACAATTAGGTCTCAAACTAGATTCTTTGTCCTCACAAATAAATAACGCTCTCACCTTCTCCAACTGTCCATGATATTGTTTAGCGGAAAATTGTGGCAACAAATCATCCACATCATCCACTCGAATTACCATCGTGGTAAAGTTTACGTTCTCAGCGCTGTCCTGAAATTGTATCACTGCTTTTTACTTACTTTCGTTTGACAACAACTGGCACTACTAGGCAAATTTTCAATCAATATGGGTCATTCTTATTGCAGATGATCGGCTACGTAGTACATGGAAGAAAAGTGCGAAGGGAATTCTAGATAAATGCATCAAAATTTGCGTGGCATAAGCGAATTGAATCGTATTCTTAAACTTACCCTAGCTGCAATTTTCAGATAGATTTCACGCGGTCCTTCGTCAAAGTCGAGCTGTTTGTCCACGCTAAAATACATGTTTTAACTAAACTTCGGTTTAGTTTACTGTCTAATTTGCATACAACGATTACATGATGTTATCATTCGGTAGAGACAAACCCAGAGAGTTAGAGAGTAGGAGGCAGAGATAGAGAGGAAGGAGTAAGAAGTACAGAGAGAGTTAGAGAGAGAGAGAGAGAGAGAGAAAGAGAGAGAGAGATTGAGAGAGAGAGAGAGCTATAGGGGGAAAGATACGCATCTTATCACGTAACATAGAAAATAAATCAAGCAATGAAAACATCTGAATTCTAGCGATTTCGAAACTATATATAAAGAGCATGGAGCTTTCTAACAAACAGTAAATAGTCGCATTGTTGTATGGCTACTGGCTAAAACATACCGTATTCTGACCACAGTAGGCAATTGCTCCGAGTTCCAGGTTTCTAGAACATTTTCTGGAAGAAATCCGGATGATCGTACACTTTGTGGTGGAAGAATAGAAAACCATTCAGTGCCATTCTGAAAAGGGTGCAGTTTACGTTTCACGATCACATTTTATACGTAAACCAACATGATCACTGATTCGTCTCTTTCGTGGAATATAAGCATATGCGCGCTTGAATCAAAATAATGAGAGTTGATCATTATTTTTCCACTCTTTTTTTTTTACTTACTTGATATTGACCATAAATGTGCATAATGCATAATCCGTACTCACCAACACGCAGGGAGCCCTCCCTGGCCTCCCCAGGCCCAGGGAGCTAAACAGTGCCCAGAGAGTGTGAGAGCAGAAGAGATTCAGCGCGCTCGTGTGCCTAGGGAGGGCTCCCTGTGTGTTGGTGAATACGTCCTCAGAATAGGGATGTAACTTTATATATTTCTAACCTCCAACGTGTAGCGCACATCGTAATCAGGTCGTGGGTCCCAGTCTAGGGCAAGAATTGGTGTGTCGAGTTCAGTGCCCACAGCTAGAGCCTAAACAAAGCCTTTAAAAAATCTAATATACTTTTTGGCCCAGCAGCACTACCTGCAAGAGAAGGCAGTTCAGAGAATCGATTTCCTGGACTATGAATCAACCGTTTACGTCTGCAGAAACTTCCGTAACAGAGAATCTAAGAGACAGGGGAAAATAGCAGAGAGACAGAGAGAGAGAGAGAGAGAGAGAGAGAGAGAAAGAAAGAAACAGAATTTAAAGAGGAATTATATCAAACCAGGTACTGTAAGCTCACCTCACTTATCCGCATCACATACGGCGTATGGTAGAATTGAGGTGCGTGCGAGTTGTTCGCCATTACTCGAACGGTGATCAAAGGGTACGCCTGTTCATTGCACACCACTGTCATGTAGAGGAAAGTTCTAAAAACAAAACCTCTTCACAACAGTTCGTACCGGACATTCATTTGTACATCGCACCCACTTAATGATTGGGAACAATCCCACAATATTTTTCCGCTCATACCGTTCAATGTATGATTTCCTGTGTATTATTGTATTTTCGTTCACTTTACATTTTTCTGTGATATTTTTTGACAAACTGCGCGTGTACGTTTTTGTGTGCGTAATAAATATTATACCGACAAGGATCAAATGCATAGCACAATAACGTTTCTCAAGATTCAAAATTCAAAATACATATTGTGAATTTTTAGGCAGTTAATTCTCGCTTCTCAGACTAGTATGTGAATTGGTTTATGTCATAACTGCATAAATTATATTGTTCTTGTCAAAGTAAAACAAAAAATGCAAAGCAAGTAAAATATAATAACACACCCTTCATGCGGGAATGGGTAGGGCGGCAACCGCAAGTTTTTAGTATTTACAATCATAAATCGGCCACTTCCGTCGCTTTGTAATGTGAATTGGTGAGTGAAGTTAGTCTAAAATACGGTAACTATTGTAAAACTACGGTAACGGAATACGCCAAACAATTTTGAAGTTCACTGCCGCAATATCTCCTTTTCTAACCGACTTCGACTTTCGACTAACAGATGCTGGAATAAAACCAAAACAACAATTCGGTTTATCTAGTGAAGTACCCTAGAGCCAGCGTACGCGATTTCAAATTTGCTTATTAAACAAGCTGGGCTCTGTCACCCTAATTTGCATATTAACCTCAGCTCACCTTCTCAATATTACTGCTCCGAACAGATGCGAGCATCAGCTCGGCGTCAGGAGGATCAACAACACTGTCGAGTATTTTACTCCCACGCGGTAGACCATTTGGCACGTCGAAAAAGAAGACGTGCTGCTCGCTTTCGGGAAATTTACATGCTGAAGACAATGGATTTGATTAGTTTTATTAAAGGTTTGTTTTATGGCATGGTATGGCAATATCCATAACCAGAAATTGATGTTTTTGCGCGACCCGCGGCGAATTGTGCCGCAACAGTGCACTAACGAACGTCTTCACCAACCAAGACAAATTACCATAAGAAGGTCCAGACACAATATGGAAATAAAGATAGCATGACCCACCTTTGTCATTACCCGCTTCTACCGTAGACGACAATATAAATAATAGTATAAATTTCAATGTAATTATTGGTTCCCGCATCGTCTTGTAGTTGAATTCATAGGGGAAGTGAAAACCTGTAACCACTACCATATACGGAAAATTTTGAGGGCTAGACCAAAGAATGATCATAGACAAGGCAAATGTTTATGGTTAGTCATAAAAATAACAATGAGGCAAGATCTCAGCTTATGCTTCGGCTTAGATAGCGGTTCGGAAAAATACAGAAATTCACCAATACCTCTGACTACTCTACTAGATAGTGCTATGTAATGTTCTTATCACAGGGAATATACAGAAACATATGTAATAAAGATTATAACGAATAATTTGCGGCAAAATATTAAAATATAATGATATGATATGAGTATGAACAACACGAGAAACAAAGAACGTCTAATAGAAAACCATACAATCCGGTTAAATCTCACCGACTCCAATAAACGAAAAATGAGAAAAAAACTGAAATTGTCCCCTGGGAAATTTGAAAAAGAGTTGGGTCAGTCTATGGGGATCAACCGGGTGAAAATGAAAATCATTTGGGATTTATTGAGATTCGGACAAGTGAAAAGTGCAACACAGATTTGCCTGGGAGATATGAGTATTGGCCTTTTTTTCTGTCTTTGTGCGTTAGTTCTATGATAGAACCTTGGAGGGTCAGGCTCATGTGCAAAATATGGAAATTCTCAATATCTTTCTCATGCTCATGAGCGTTTAAAGCGAAATCCGGTCGGTTTCTGAAACACATCGTGGACAACTGAATTCTTACGTACTTATGCTAAATTTCTCGAATTTGGTTCGATCTTTACATAGGCTGCACAAGAATGCTGGTGTACTCGATGTGTTTCAAAAACCGGCCGTTATTTCGCTTTAAAGCCCAGGAATTCTGTCTCCGAAACTAAACAGGCGATAGTTGATATGCGCAAATTAGGGCGTGATCCTAAAAAATGTAGAAGAAGCTGCGATCGGCCGCCCCGGGGTCACCATAGATCGCAGAAAAAGTATGCACGTATATGATAAGCTTGTAGTTAATATTAATATGTGAAACAAAACACTAATTTTTGGATGCTCTGGTTTAGAGAGAGAGAGAGAGAGAGAGAGAGAGAAAATGAGAGGGATAACCGACGGAGAGATGTAGAGAAATAACCATCACAAGCATTGAGTGACGTATACCACCGTATTAAGAAGCGAGCTAAATCATCACCTCCGATTTTTTTGAACAGATTGACTCCGTGAGCAAGGACTCTTAGAGCTGTTCATGTAATACTTTACAATACCCCTGCAACGTGAACCTGCATTCCTACGAACTCAATATGTGTTTTTCTTTTATCGATTTGCGTTGTCATGAAACTTGTATTAAAAAAAAGGAAATCCATAAAAATACAGAAGGTGAAAAGAAATTAAGAAGGTACAAAGTACCCATACTAATTGTAAGTATGGGACCCCGTTCTACGAGGTCGACCCCAGTACGAGGAACTTTACCAGTGGGGGTCCCGTCAGTGCGACGGCCATGGCTTCATACCTACATCTAATTCGGATGCAAGATCGATTTCCTGAATATTTCTAGGATTTGAGATTTTCCAGAAAATGCTCCTTATTTCCCCATCGCCCTTTTACAGGCCTTCATCCCCGGAGAAATTCCCGAACAACATTCCTGATGACAAGCTCCCAAACAAGACACGCTTTCCTACCGGGAGTAAACTGATAATCTTAATCGGTACCTCTCACTTCCTTTCATTTAATCAATCCCAGCTGTTTTCGATGAAAAAGCGATTTGTCGAGATCCGCTACAGGAAACAGGTTCCAAAAACGCCAAAAGGGTGTGTCAATTCAAAATCGCTATTTGGGTCTCACTTTCACCCCTTTGTTCTTTGAAAATATTAATATGGTCCCAATATGCAACACCACAAACAAATTTCCGGAATTGTCGTTTATTTCATAAAGAGTGTGAAGGATGAGCTCATTCTATTGGTGTTTCCAAGTCCCAAAAATTCGGTGTCATTCTGTCAATACTACCGTATTTCTGCACGAAACCTGCATACATAATATGGAAAATTATAAAATATTCTCGTGTAGTTCCAAAATACTGTAAATTTTCACCTTACTTGGAAACCCCCATATACATATTCCATTACATTCCATAAAAGTTTCTTGGCGTTATAAATTGAATGGATGCCGTGGGGCAACTACATGAATGTTGCATTCGTGTGCTAAAAGGCAAACAAAAAGAAAATTAAAAGAAAAAAAGGCCAATTACGAAAGTGCTCAGCTCTCCGATAGATGCCTTTGAGAATGTGAGACTGTGAGAATGCTAAATGCGACATTTGAATCGTAAACTGGTTAACAGTTCAGGTTCTGTCACTGAACCTAGTCATTACTAGGTCATCGAAGCAGCTAAGGAGCCAGCCCCCTTGCTAAGGTATCACACCCCCGCTGCGCACCCGGTGTAACTGTGCCGTCTACAGGAAACTCATTTCACTTTTTATGAATGAAATGGAGTGGGAAGCCAGATTTGAAAAACATTTGAAAATTAAAAATTAACTTTAATTTCTTTTTGTAAGCCATAAAGAATTCTTTGTTTTTATAAAGAAGTAGAGAGTGAAGAAATTCCATTCAACTGCGAAAAATTTAAAGAAAGCACATTTTATAAATTAGTTAAGATAGAATTTAAAGTAACTATAATATTACATGGAATGGGCGTAAACAAGGTAATTTAAAGCGAAATAAAGGCCGGTTTTTGAAACGCATCATGGAGACCTGAATTCTTACTTATTTATGCTAATTACTTGCATAAGCAAGAGAAAAAATGAATTTAAAATATGAATATTATATAGAAAAACTAAGCTAGTAACTCAGCATGTGTAAATGGTCGTTTCGGTTCTGCTCAAATCTCTAATTATGGGAATTTCCCTTTTTTCATCTGCAGTATGTAATTTGTGTGCAATTAGTGTGTCGTGATTTGCTCCCTCTAGAGTGCCGGAAATTATTATCAAGCTACACATATGTAATTATACTTATAATATAATATGTATAACATTAGATAATTGTTAGGAGCATGATTGATCAGCGAAGTTCCATATACAAAAATAGAAAGCCGTAATCTTAAAGCGAAATAGCGGCCGGTTTTTGAAACACATCAACTAGACCAGCATTATTATGCAGCTTATGTAAATGACCATAAATTAGAATAAAAAGCTAAATTCGAACAAATTAGCATAAGTACGTAGAAATTCAGTTGTCCATGATGCGTTTCAAAAACCGGCCGTTATTTCGTTGTAAACTGTAAGTGTAAGGGCACCTTCTACAAGTAATGATGAAAACCGAAAGAAAATTGCAGAATAATACAAAATATTAATTGATAGACATTTTCAGCGAGGGTGCGGTTTTCTGTGGTATGCCTATGTCGGTCTAATTATATCGGATATTATGCACGATTTGGATTTGCGTGGTGCTGGCAATAGCGCACGCTCTTGAACACTACCACATTTATTGCAACGAGTTTTGAGGAAAAAACATGGAATATTTTATAAACTTAATCAATTCAATTAAACTTTTTTTTTAATATTTTACAAGCTATGAAAGTAATGAGAGATTCAAAACAGAAAACGGCTGGAAACTCAATGGCATATTGTTAGAAATAAACAAATTCAAATGTAAGTAGTATTGTCCGTAAGGCGGCCGTAAGGGACGTAATACGAAACAAAAAAAAATTTTTACCGAAATAAACATCTGGTAACTAGTTCTTGAATGGTTCTGACCATTTTGGTGACCATCTGATGACGGTTTGGTGACCATCTGATGCAACTTGGTCATCACGAGTTGGTCACGAATTTGTCACCAAATGAGCGGACCCACAAAAAAAAAAAGTGAACCGTCACCAAATGGGTTCACCGAGTTCATGATTTATCAGCATTATATAAAACGGTGAAGACAAACTCGGTACCCAAGGGGTGCGTAGGAATGGAATGTTGAAATTATTTCAAAGCATACTACTATATGCATCTTGACTGGAAAGGAAATGTCCACAAGTGAAACCACGGCCGGCTATATAATAATTTTCCAAAACGCCCCGTGAAGTGCTCTTTTCACTTTTTCTATATGCGGTATGCGAATGGTATCGCACCGCTAAGAGACTATTTGGCTACGGCATCCGAGTAATTATTATATAGAACCGCGGGAGTTTTTTTGAACAGCTTTCTACCGTTGAAACTCTATGGGGACTAATATATGGATCTAGAATACTTTTTGGTATTTATCTTCGAGTTATTGCTAAGCTAAGTTTGATAGTACAATACGCCACTGCTTTTAAGAAAACCACATGTAAATCACATGAACAAAAATTTATGTTTATCGAAATATTAAAAAAAACATAATTATAAGTAATAATAATTATAATGCAATATATATATATATATATATAGAACAATAGGAAAACTGAACGAAAAGTTATAATAAAATAAGGGTAGATAGTAGGGTACCTCGTTTCGACCCCTAAGTCATAGACGAGGATTTATGCCGCCGGGGTGGGGTCATCATCAGTACGATGCCCCGGTGGAATATAATTTTAAAATAAGTGGAAATATGAGAAAAAAGAAGAATATAGAGTGTAATTTTCAGTGTGGATAATAATCTGTACTTTGTAGTGTGACTGATGTGAGTCCTGTATAGGCTATAATGCTAAAGGCAAATTGAGTGACCCAATCCATTTAGTAAAATGGAGAGTTGGTGGGCAACTGTGATTTTTTATAATAATCTTATGATATAAAGTTGGGAGCTTTGTTTGTTTGTTTGTGCGTTTGTTTGAGTGTACGTTTGGATGATGTGCGTTACGCTCAGGTTGTAGGATTGGTTCAGTAGTTCACGTTCCCGTGCACTGAGCCATCTCACTTCCCGAGCGCCCCTCTCACAAACGTCCAAAAAAGGCTGCATATGTGGAATATGTGTGGTGTATCGTTCGGGCGTTTCTGCGGCACAAAGGGTTCAAAGAACACTCACGGCACAAAACTCAAAGAACGACCAATTTTGAAAACTTGAAATCACGCTTTTTCGTCTAATGCTTATTTACTCTTATTTTACAAAAATTTTCCATTGCCTTTCAACGTGAGATTATCCTCACCTTGAGCAACCTACGAGAATCCAGCCCTGAGCTACGCACTCGCAGACTGCATACACTCACTGCATATACTCACCAACGCCATTGCGGATGGCTCACACGAATGCCACACAAAAGGTTGCATTATACTCCAAGGAAGCGGAGTATCGGCCGAGCGATAATGTTCAAAGAACATCCACTTGCTGTGCAACGCCATTGTGGAGCGCTCACATGAGCACCACACAAAAGTTTGCATGTACACCAAGGGCGCGGAGTACATGCCGAGCGATAGAGTTCAAAGAACACCCCCTGCAGGGCACCTCCACTGCGGAACGCCCAGTGAACGCTACAAAGGCTGCCATATACAGAATGCTTGCGGGGTATCGTTCGAGCGATTGTGCGGCAAGTAGGCCGAGATCCCTGTTCCATGCAATTCAAGAAGCATATTCGCAATTATAATAATTCCCTGTCAATGGCATCGATGTGTGCTCAACTTGATGTTCCCCGTGGCGCCGGTCCTTATTTAGGAGGAATATAGTCAACAGAAACTAAGTTATATCCCCGTGTTTGATATTGGTGTAGGTTTCAAAAGGAAAATAACAAAAGTGAAAACCATTTCCTTCAGACAAATGTTTGCTTCTAACTTATATAGCCCAGCGAAACATTGCGACGTATCATCCAGGCACATTCCTTTTTTAGGATTTGAAATTTTTCCGATATTGTAGAGTCCAGCAAGTTGCAGACAATTTAGGAGGAATATAGTCAACAGAAACTAAGTTCTAACCCGTGTTCAATATTGGTATGGGTTTCAAAAAGAAAAAGAAAGACTGGAGACTCTTTGGATAGAAATGTTTCCTTTCCTCCTAACTTATATAGCGCAGAGAAACATTGCGGCGTATCAGCCACGCGATATTAAGCTGCTTTTAGGCTTTGGCAATTTTTTCGATGTCCTAGAGTAGAGGAAGTTGCAGACAATTTAGGAGAAATATAGTCAACAGAAACTAAGTTCTTTCCCCAGGAAACTATTCTTGCGAGAAAGAGTTGCCTCTACTTATAGATATAGCCCAGTGAAACATAGCGACCATCAGCGAATATTGGAAAGACGCCTCAGGCGGCGGTAGCCGACTGGTTTATAATAATTTGTTACGCACACATACAATTCATGAGCAAAATATATGCAACGTACAGTTTTGTCGAGTAAAGCAACAGTAGCACAAATACAAATATGAATAAAGCGAAAAAATAAATAAAGGGACACATTATACAGAAATCTATGAAGCTAAGTGCGGAGTTTCCTCAATCATAATAGAAGTTCTATGTACAAATGAATGCCTACGAACCATTTTAGTTGCTCTGGGAATAACGATCCTACTCCTGCCCCTACGGGAAGAGTATGCAAAGGGTCTTTTAGTGTTATTGGCCGTATTATACTTTCTCTATGTAAATCTACAAAGAAAACAACGTTGGAAAACTTCGTCAATCGGCCTAGGGCAAAAATAGAAAATGAAGGAGGCAGAAACTACCTAGGGCAAGCATCGCAGCACCCCTAAAAAATGGTGTAAACCTGGCAACGCTAAGCACTCTTTTTTGAGCAAACCACCTAAAAAGTAGTTGAAAAAGTGGGTAATGTTCTTATAAAACATGTGGAAATTGTCGAGCGAGGTGAAATATAGAGAGAGGGGGAAGAGAGAACAGATAGAGACGAGAGAGAGAGAGAGAGAGAGAGAGAGAGAGAGAGAGAGAGAGAGAGAGGGAGAGAGTGTGAGAGAGAGCTCCTAAAGGCTTGGCAAGCCCAATTTGACAGCTACACCAAAGCTCTCTGTCGGTAACTGGCTTTCTCCAAAGACTAGGTAAAACACAACGATCATTACTAGTATTCTACCGGCGCGCTTTTGCGCCGGTTAGATATAGTTAGCGCTGCGCGCTCTCGTGTCAAACGTCCTAGCTCTTCAGCGCGCAATTAGGAACTAACAATAAGGGTAAAGTTATGTCTAGGCTTGTTTACCTCTTGATCTACGTAGACAATAAGAATAACAACATGCAGATATACCAGGAACTGAAGTAAACTATCTTATTATATAAATGAGTAACTGTAGTGTGCAGCGCTAGCACCCTGTGCGTTACGGAAGTTCAATTAGAATAAAATGTTCTGCAGTATAAATAGGGTGGAGAGCTCAATCGAATTTCATTATGCAAAAGAACATGTAGTTGTCAATTCACAAAATGTAACATTTTAGACGTTTCATAAGTATGGAAAGAAGCCTCAGGCGGCGGAGACGTCTGATCCGAAATAAATAGAATATAATACTATCTTTAGAATGTAGATGTAGAACGATGTAATGATTAGTCTATTAGACTATAGCTCTGAACTAAATTAGTCGAGGCCCAAAATATATTTTATCATTTATCACAAGCGGCACAGAAAAACACCAAATTATTTTCATTTGCAGAGATACGGTAAAAATGTGTAATAAATAAAATAAAACTCAATTCTAAGTAATCTACGCGGCAGAAAAAATTACAGGTCATGTGCATATGTTTTTGAAAAAGGAAGATACCAGGAAGAAAAAGTAATTATATTTGGAAAAAACGTCTTCAATGAGAAAATGGTACCCCCGGGCGGTATTCCGTTTAGCCTCTTAAATGGCGTCTGTAATTAGCGAAGATCTGGTCATACGCACCTGGTAATTGTCGGATTAGCAAGAAAAAGGGAAATAGCAAGAAACAGTTTTTGTGGGTCTGACCCATTTGTATTTTATGGGCATAAAACCCAATCGTATGTGGCGTGGTATGTGTTATTGCCAACCCTTTCCAAAATAGAGTGCATGAGTCTCTTCTGTTTTTCACTTGTGAGCTATCTTCTGGACTTGTATTACACAACTGATTACTGAATTGAGAGCAGGCCTAAATTTATGTGGTTTGTGAAACGTATTCTGGGCAACTGCATCCGCACATGAATTTTAGGAGAAGTAAATTTGCATATAATACATGGAAAATGACAAGTCATATAAATAATATGTTTCAAAAGCACTTAGGAAACAACATTTGCATAATCACTGCTCATCTTTGGTAGATCGTGATATGTTTGACTGCCTGTATTTACCTTTTGTATTGTATTGTATTCCAGATATTTCCTTATTTTATGCACACTCTGAATCACGGACTTTTGCTGCGCTGCGCGGTAACTCACTCCACCATTTATCCGTCCTCGCACGCATCCGCGTAGGGTGGTAACTGCGCGAATCGCGGATAACTACGCGCGCTTTCACAAAAGCGCGGCCAGCTACCATTGCACTCCAAGTTGCGCGGCGACTCTGGTCCTCAGGCGCGCAGCGCGGACAATCCGCGTCCGCGGGAAAAGATTGCAAATTAGCATGGAAAAACTCGAGACAGCGGGAAACAAGCCCTACACGGCCTATACTCTCTTTTCTGCGTGTCCGCTTTTCCCTTGTCAAAAAGCCATATCCTTGCCGCGGACGCCGGGCTGCGCGCCTGAGGACGTATATCGTCCACAGAAGTACTACAAAGCAGGCAGGAAAAAAGCGTTTATTATAATAAGCTAATGAGATACGAGATAGTTTCATATTACCATTTATTTGCGTAAGATAAATGTATTTTCTTTGGGTCGGTTATTGGTCTTATTGTCTCGGCCATTTGAAACGCCTTCCTCCAACGGTGCTTTCGTAAAAGGTAAAGTAGAAGCCCTGAGGCAATTAGAACGTACTCTGATACCATCTGAAAATATGTGCAAAGAAAATATTAAAGGAAAATGACGTGGTTTTGATATCTATGCTTATGCTGGGCAACTGTATTTCCCTTGTGCTATGTGCAAATCATTTTGTTCCTTTACAACTCTGACGGGCACATAAAATACGTGACATAAGTGGTCTAGAATTCTTTACAAAACTAGTAGGAAATATCAGGGATGATTTTCTCAATGCCTGGTGCGTGTAACTCTTCTTCGAGTGTCTGCCCAAATAAATATCTTTAAAACTAACATTTAAAGCGTTGATGATTGTCTCAAAAGCTCGATCGTCCATACGACTTTTGTACTGCATTGCGATAATGTTCAACACGTCGACAACCATGTAAAATACACAGGAAAATACGGAAAGCGGAACTAGAATATTGGTCGCATTCTGATATTCCGTGCGGCTGAACTTGACGCTCACCAAGAAAGTAATATTCCTGGAAAAAGTACCGTTTAAAGCGATATGACACGGGGTTTACAACTGTATCATCCTAAACAACTGTCCCGTTGTGAGCCAGAAAATCTGAGGCGGGCTAAGTACTTATCCTAATAAAAGTGATGTTCTAAAGAATATGTTTAAAGAGGCGTGTCATATCGCCTTAAAAAAATTTACCCGTAGTATTGACAAACAGTGGCTCACCTATTCTCACGCCTTCTGCATGTAATATGCATCACAATTAAAGTGAGCGTGCTGGTCACGTCCATTATTAGGAGTAGGTAGGTTGTCTAGAAAATATGTTTATTTGGACTGTCACCCTCTTTCCAGTCTTCATTATGCATAATTCACGCTGGCGAACACATTATGTGCACCCCATTTGACACAGATGTTTCACATTATAAAAATCATGCGGTTTCAAGTATTAATATCGGTTGCCCTCCTATTCGCCAATTGGCTTATGCAACTCCCTGCTGGCCAATTGGCTTATGCAACTCCCTGCTGATATACTGAAGTTACGTACTTCTAATCAATTTCAGGTGGCACTTGAAAGACTGAATTTGGTAGGTTTGCTTCAGATACCATCATGTGTCTCTTAGAGACATTATGTATTCGCATCCTGGTCCCACTGCGCATTTTGTACCATATATACATCTTGTAGTCACAAAGCTTTGTGGCAAACATTTGCTAACAACGGCAAACTTCCGTTCCGGTGTCAAAATACCGGCCAAAAAGCCTGGAATTTCTATAAAACTACCCGTTCTTTTCCATTTTTTGTCTTTCTCCAAATTTGAATGTTTTACATTAATCCTGTAAGGCTTGGGGAGGTCTCACAGCAGTATACATACCTTTGGAATATTCATTATTTATTATTATCCCCCCAAGTTAGGCGTGGGCAGGCTTCACTTGGCAATTTTCCACTCTTTACTCGAAGTATTTGATATGTGATTATCTTGGTGATATTGAAAACGTGTTCTTGTTCTTGTTCCCCCGTGTGGTGTTGTAGTGTGTATTATGTTCCCTGTGAATTATTTTCGTTTGGCTGTTTCTTAAATTTATGTTGTTCGTTCAATTGTATTTTCCACCCTCTGTGGTGTGTGCATTTTTGCAATAAATGTTTATTCCATCACCGAATCGTGTTCACATGATATATGTACTATGCCGTTTGTTTGGATCTATAGGACCGGAAACAGATGAGGTAGTATTATGCTACTTCTCCTAGGTTTTTTTACTAGAAAGACTGGAAGTTGTCGGAGAGAACTCGAAACAGCCCAGTTTCTTGGAAGGGCTTGTACCGGCCGGTTTTTGAAACGCATCTCAAATATCAGCATTCTTATGCAGTTATGCTAAAAGGGTCTATTGGGATCCATTTTTTTTATTCAAATTTAAGCTCATTTGCATACGAAGTATAGGAAAGCAGGGAGTACTCGATGCGTTTCAAAAACCGGCCGGCATTTCGCTTTAGAGCGAAATGCTTTGGAAAATTTGCATATGATAAGCAACTCCTATGTATCCTATGCTAATTTTGTACGATCGTCCACGGCAATCGTACAAAATTAGCATAGGATACATAGATACATAGGATTTGCTTATCATATGCAAATTTTCCAAAGAGGCTAGCATTTCGCTTTAAAGGGACAGGCCCATCAAAGTAAACCTATATTTACGACGTATTCATAATGTGTATAGAGCATTTTTATTACAATATATACAAACCCAATTTCACCTACTTTCGCCCTCGAGGACTTTTTCCGATGTGCTCATCATCATATGTATACCATAAAACTGCAGAGATCGAAGCTGTCTACGCAAATTTATCAAGAAATTAAAATGCGAGCTAGATTTGCATATACACCTTTGAAGTCTGCAGCTTTATGGTATACATATGAGGATGAGCACATCGGAAAAAGTCCTCGAGGGCGAAAGTAGGTGAAATTAGGTTTGTATATATTGTAATAAAAATGCTTTATATACATTATGAACGTTTCGTAAATATAGGTTTACTTTGATGGGCCTGTCCCTTTAACATATCGGCACGCTAGTATTACATAATACATTACAAGCGTAGATCCACTAACATGCGTCATTTCAGTATAGGTCGACTCGTCGGAATGTCCACAATATGCAGTTGCTAAAGTTAGATCTTTCTTCCGTATAGCGTAAATATAGACGCAAACCGAGAAAAGAGCCTGAAATATGTGTGCCTTATCTCTGCGGAATTACCAGAAACGCATCATTTTATCGAGAATCTGAGCGCCTCAATAGATGATACTCATAGAAGAAAAATGGAAAACGATTCAATTGATTTGACCAACGATTAGCCAACGAGCAAACCAACTTGACATTTCCTTTAAATTGAATTAAGCCCCATCAGTGAAGAAGTTCGGTTCGTGTAGGGAGCTCGTGCGGTGTCTAAGCGGCAATTGTGCGATGCTTGATAGTGTGCAATAGGGCCCAGTGTCGTTCTTCGTCTGTGATGTGACGGGTTTCAGGTAAGTTTACCCTATGTGTGAGAAAGACAACTACGAGACCAGCGCATGTAACTAACCGATAAGTAACCATACTCGTTGCTTTTATTTTATTAATTTGTACTTTACATCTCATTAATATTTGCAGTTTATTGGTATTTCTATTGATCTCCACCCATATGGATCTGTGTTTATGCTAATAAATGTTAAATGTTAAAAAGCTTCAAATGTTAGTGCAAATGCACAGAGGTCATTAAAGGCCGCCTCAGCCTAAGTTTCATAAATTTTGGTTGCAAACGAAAAATTGGGGTTTCGGTCGAGCGGGGATCGAACCCGCATCTTCAGCTATTGCGAACAATCATTGGTGGTGGGTGCCGGTAGCATAATGGTAAATGCATTGGCCCGGATAGCTGAAGATGCGGGTTCGATCCCCGCTCGACCGAAACCCCAATTTTTCGTTTGCAACCAAAATTTATGAAATGTTAAAAACTCACGCTGGTCACCACAAATCCGGCGCCCATCCGCCCAGACTTGTTCTCATAAACTTGTGCGTGATATAAAGCAAAAGTCCGCTCCACCGTCAGACAGAAGTGTATTGACGAGAAAAAGTACAAAAAGGTCGTCGTGATACTTCGGAAGAACATGCAAACTTCTGCGCTGACAACGGCAGAGCACGGAGGCAGCAAATAGTACGTATACAGATGGAATATCTGAAATGTGCCTTTGTTTTTGTTTTGGAAGGTAGTTACTATTCAATGTGAATGGTATGCGTCGAAAAAAGTCCACACACGTTCTCAGCGCACATCATTCAATTTCACGAAAGTATGTGCCGTCGGTTTTCTACACGCAATTTCCTCATGCCAAGAAATATGATAAATGATAAATAAATATTTTCAAGAGGCATCAATGTTTTTTTTCAAGAGGCGCCACTTATTCAATGTGGTATTTCATGTGCAGAACCATAAATATAAGCAAAAACTTGTTCATAAAAAAAACTTTTATTTATTTATTTATTTATTAAATAAAGAGAGATAAGGGTATAGTACCTGTACGTGATTGATAATTTTGAAATGACGTCATCACTGGAAGGCTAGGTCGGGATCCTCTTTTTAGTGATTTCAAAATTATCAAGTACGTACAGGTACTACCCTTATCTCTCTCTCCCTCTCTCTCTCTCTCTCTCTCTCTCTCTCTCTCTAAATAAGAACATTTATTTAAAACTTGCCTGCAATGCAGCCATGACAATGCCGTGGATTATATGACCGCATAAGAGTGCCATTATTAGATGCTAAACAAATTGGGTTTTTATTGCTAAAAATAAAAAATAACAAAGTTTGCCGGTATTTGAATTACGGCAGACATTCATAAGCCATAAGTGTTAATATGTTCATCTTTCGTGCTTCGTCATGAACCAACACTTTTACACCTTATTAGTTTTTATTTATTTATTTATTTTCCAAATTTTTTTAATTTTACATAAATACATCAATCACAAACCTTATAATTGGGGCTGAAATAAAACTGGCGAAAAATTCGAATACATATAAAAGATAGCACAATTCCTCCGATACACGATAAAGTATGTGCGATCATGGCCGAATGAAAGTAATTGTTGCGTCGGTATGGATCTACCAGGTAGTTGCACGTTGCCGGTTCCATTTGGTGAATTTAAACTTAAATGTTTACATTTTTATTGTACTTTTCGAGAGAGAGAGAGAGAGAGAGATAGATAGGTAGATAGAAAACAGAGAGAAAACGCTAGACAGCGAGAGAGAGAGAGAGAAAGAGAGAGAGAGGGAGACAGGAAGAGAGATATAGAGTGAGAGAGATCATCGGCTTTAGCAACAATATGAAGAACAAAAACGCGAAGTAATGCTGTTAGCAGAGGTATTATACAAAATCATCATAGCACATAAAATGTTTTGCATGGGGAACTATAAACTACCAATTTATATCAAAGAACACAACCACAAAATTTGAACCCAGGAATTAGGATACGCTTACGTCGACGGTCTGTAAAAGGTGGCAATTTTGAACCGGTCATGACATTACTATAACATTATTGAACCAAATAGTACAGTGCTTGTTCCTACTTCCTATTTCAGTATCTATTAGCAATGAGCATCAAAACGAAGAACAAAAAACTCTGCACTCTGTTGTTATGTGGATAATTTGTGGTAGACAACTGTTTCCTCATATTATGAATTTCAAATAGTTGGTTAGAAGACGGCTAGCCGAAAATACAAATAACTGAACTTCAAGCACACCATTGCGTGACCGAATTTTTAGAGGGATGACGAAGTGAAACTCAATAAACCTTTCTTTTTAACACTGAGAGATTGTGCTCTTTTTCAAGCTATCCTATATATATAAATCCTTTCTAGGTTGGTTATTCCAGCAAACGTGCCTCGTTGAATGGCTAATCTTTCAATAAACCATAACGGCGTAGTGTATGTATTAGTATTGAGAAAACACAAAACCCGTACTAGCAATCTTCATAAATTTGGGAAGAAACTGTGAGTTTCAAATTCAAAATTCAAAAATGGCCTATTGTGTCTCGAAGGAACAGAGACAGTTTCCTGGAAAACAAAAGCAAAAAGGACATTTCTTTTCTAATTTCTGTCTGCTATTTGTCTCCTAAAAAGTAATTATTTACTTCAGTGTGTCGTATGACCATTGTATTTTTATCTTTTAAAGGATCGCAGTCACTTCAATTTCGCATTTTTACTTCACTTATCAATAAATATAAAAAGATACCTAGAAAAATACCTTTCCAATACCGATTTACGGAACATTTATCACAGGGAAAGAAATCCCTTCGGTTGACTTTTGATTTTAGACAAAATGGGGTGTTTTCTAAATCGCAGTGGGACTTGGCTGGTTGCCAATGATGACAAAACAAAGAAAAACCGGGGAAGAGGGAAAGTGTCTGCTCTACTGTCTCAGTTGTCGTTGTCATACTGTACGTAATTAGAACGCAACCGAGGGGATTTCTTTCCCTGGGTTAATTTTTCAGTAAATTGACACCGGAATGGTATTTTTCTAGGTGCTTTTTCATGTTTATGGATAATTGAAGTAAAAAGGCAAATTTGAAGTGACTGCGATCCTTTAAAGAAAAAACCCTTTCAGGAAAAGATTGGACTGACGACTGGAGCCATATAATTTATCAATATTAAAGCGACATACCGGCCGGTTTTTGAAACACATCGAGTACACCAGCATTCTTATGCAACTTACACAAAATGAACATAAATTAGAATAAAAAATCGAGAAACTTTGCATAAATACGTAAGAATTGAGATGTCCATGGTGCGTTTCAAAAACCGGCCGGTATTTCGCTTTAAAGTCATATGTATATTCTCCTGCTGGCGGTCAGGAAGGTTGTCACGGGCACCAAATGCAAATTCAAAGTAGTGATTATTTGCGAAGCAACAATTAAATCAACCTAATCATGCTTTTCATGAAACTTTGCAAGATGGTGAGCGACACAAGTAGTAAAATTATTTGTCAGACTTAGCGTATATTTTACTTGTGTTTCGGTGATTTCGATGTAAACAACGGTGTGAATTTCCCCGTTTTAATTTCAGATGCATTATGTTACGCAGATAATTGAGATAATGTGTTATCCGAAACAAATCCAGTCACAGAGAACGACAAAATTTTGACACTCTCATAAAGCGTTTACTTTTATCATTGATGAAACACTGCGCAGTCGCCGGGCAAGAAAAAGGATGTTGGCCAAGAGGCGGCGCACCACCTCTTGGTGCGCAGGAAGGGGTCCTCGCGTGTGCAAAAGATAGTCACTTCTAGGTGGTGCATTTGCGGTGTTCTTTTTGGAGGCGTGCGAAAAGTGCACCTCTGACGGGCCGCAAGCGCGCCACAAGTCCGCAGATGCATCCTTCGCGTCCTGCGGCGTACCACTCCCCGGAAACCCAAAGGAAAGTATCGCGCGTGGTAATGCTATGCAAACTTTCGTGCATTTGATTATTTTTCTTGAATTTTGTCTAGGTTTCGTGAAACGTCGCACATGTTACGCATATCGTATACATAACGTATGTAAATTTGGTACATATGCATAAGCATGTCCAATCCAAAAATTTGCATAGTACACATTTAGGTACAATACTGTTTTAATACACAGAAGTTCATATTACCCCAACCACTCTCCAGACCACGTAATCTTCCCACAAAACTGATTCATACATACCCATCAATTTTCAACACCCACCGGAACATGCCCGGTGAGCCAATCGATCAACACTTTTAGGTCCACCAAAAGCAAGTTTTCAAACCCAGACCAACAACATCAAATTAGAAAACACAAATTTGCATCCCCCCATAGGTGCATGAACATAAGCTCATAAAAATACGCACTCCGAACAACGGTACTCGGACAAATACGGAAATATCAAGCTATACACGGCACACAGGCTCCAACAACAAAATTCCTAATTTTCACAAACCCTGCCCCCGTCCCCTACCCCCATACATTTTATTTCTTGTCAGGGAAGGGTACATACAAATGAAACTTCAAAAATCAAACAACAATAAAAAAAGCAATTTGAGGTCGAACCATTGAAAACGTTATCTCCACACGGCGAAATCTAAAGTACGAGAAATGAGAAAAACCGAGGAGTGACTTATGTGCTAATTATGCACTCTGTAATTAGCAGATGTCGATAGTGAGTGATAGACAGACACTGGTAACTTTCTGAAACGTTAAATGGTTAAAACTCCCAACGTACCGTTTGAAGGAAGACGTGTGCCACAGCTGTAGTCGTTGGTAGGGTTTCGTGGATGAAGAATCATAAAATAAGATAAATAAGGTACAAAGGAAATAGGATAGAGCAGTTCAACCGAAATCAGAGTTTAGCTACGGTTACTCAACTTAAGCACATTGTTCACGTTATCAACACACGCGCACTGCGGTACTCGCGCAGTGCGTTACTCGCGCAGTGCGGTACTCGCGCACTGCGGTACTCGCGCAATGCGGTACTCGCGCAGTGCGGTACTCACGCAGTGCGGTACTCACGCACTATTTATTCGCGCAGTGCGGTACTGCACTCGCGCAATGCGGTACTCGCGCAATGCGGTACTCGCGCAGTGCGGTACTCACGCAGTGCGGTACTCACGCACTGCGGTACTCGCGCAATGCGGTACTCGCGCAATGCGGTACTCGCGCAGTGCGGTACTCACGCAGTGCGTTACTCACGCACTGCGGTACTCGCGCACTGCGGTACTCGCGCAATGCGGTACTCGCGCACTGCGGTACTCACGCAATGCGGTACTCGCGCACTGCGGTACTCGCGCACTGCGGTACTCACGCATTGCACGGAAAGAAACCACAGAACTTCGACACCTGCACGCTACAACTTGACTCACTAATATTTGTTTGAGTCCCTATACAGCAATACTCATTAGTTCGGAAATGCTAGCGTATGAATATCGGCTGATATATCTTCTATGTCATAAACTAATTGACCCACCTGAGTCCTTCTTCCTCAAGTGTTCTAGCTGGTCCAAGTTGGAGTGGAGCACCTTGTTACCCATATGTAATCATTCCCTCGATTCTTAAAAGTATAAATTACATAACATTGTCATAGACTTCTTTTTGAGACAAAAGAATGCATAGTATATGTTAAAACATGCCTAGGGTAAACTTCGGTTTTTACTTGTCACTCAATTTGTTTGACTCTATGCCCTTATGCTAATTTGAATTTGACTCTAATTCGGCTCACATTTTCTTGTAAACCTAGAAAAAATGCAATCTTCAAATCCACCTAAGTTTTTTTCTATATGTTTCCGACATTTTATTTCTTTGTAACTCGAAGCAGCATGGAATTCTGATTCGAATGATGCCTTTGAATCGAAAATCAACCCGACAAGTAAAAACCGAAATAATTCCCAAAAGAATGTTCAGTATATCTTAACTCACGCCTAGATTTCTAGAAAACATTCGGGATTGCAGATCAGTTTTAATGCACTTTTTTTTGAAAAGCTAACAGCTTAACGTTGCTGAAAACGAATGAAAGGAGCAAGAAACGGTAGGAAACCCACACCCAGACATAGCCAAAGTGAACCAATCCACCACAGTTCAAAAATAGGTTGCTTACTTCTCACATTCAATTTGATGAATTTCAAATAGTAGACAAAGAAAATTGGAGCATCATAACACGGCAGGCATAGGTTAATACTGATGAAATCCGAAAACTGTCATCCCTTTTAACCAGAATCACGCTAATTTGCAAATGTTCATTATCTATGTAAATTGTAAATTTTAAGGTTCCCTTTTCTGTCAAAATTTCAAATGACTTGACCCGTTCGGTAAAAGCAGCGGGGAACGCCCAGCGAGGAAGTTAACGACATGCTTATCCACCTGCCTAGCGAAGCTGCAAACCCTTAAATTTTCGCTGAGCGTTTCGATGATCTTGCTACAAATAGTGCACCATGCTCTCTCACTACGAAGAGACGCAGTCAACAGACACTAATCGTCACTGTGAACTACAATTATGCGATTGGCACAGCAATGAAGAATCATAGTAACCGATAAATATATATTGATTAGAATCGATCAATTAGACCTATGTTAGCTGAAATCAAAGTACAAAAGTAGCATATTACCTGCATTCGCTCATTGACACAACTCCTAGAGAAATGTTTAGCCAAATTAGAATAACGGTTAATATCACAAATTTGCATTATCGTTGCATTTCCAAGTTTAACGTAATTTTGGCTAACGCACGTTTGCAAGTCTCCCAGCTTAACTAACCCAAAAATAGTACGTTTCACCAATTGCATATCGATGAAGGGTAAATGAGAAAAAAGTTAATCTGTCCAAGACAGAGCGTATTCATATTATTGTGATAACTTTGTTTATTTATCTAATAGGTAAAAAATCAGGCTTTTCGTTTTATGTCACTCACTTTTAGTTTTTTCGATATTTGGATTAACTGTTGTAGCATTTTCTCTATCTCTGTTCATTTTAGGAGGATGGCGAGCGAAAATATTTCTCTGGTCGAACGCGCCGACGAAAATATTTTGGCCGACAAACGCGCTAATGACAATAGTATTACAAACAATACCTCTGGTCGGCGAGCGCCTACACGCGCGGACCGCTAGATCCCACACGCGCGCCCGGTTTCGACCGCAGGCAGTGCCTCAGGTGTGCCCGTGGACGAAGGTGTGCGCGCGTGCGGGCGCATAGAGTCCAAATAGCGTAGCAAATACGGTATACCCCACCCTACGGTAACGAACCTAAAGAATAGAATCAACCATAATTGACTAACACATAATTAATTAAATATTTATTTTCAAAGCAGCAACAAAAACAATAATATTAAGCATAACTATGAAACTGAACTTTAGGGACTTTGTCAAATGTAAACCAAATTAGGCGGGAAGAGTGAGAGAAAAGCAAGAATTTTAGCTTATTAATTTAAATTTGACTCAATAGAAAAACAATACAGCGATAATTTTAAAGTAATGAATAAAAAATAAATGCTCGAACTGAATGCAACACTAGTGGTATTGGATAATAAAAGTGCAAAGGGACAGCAACGGAAACAAGCCACACTTTTTCAGCTGAAATCTAACTCAACTAATATGTTTAAATTATACATACAATGGCCTAACATGCATAGCGATCGACAACTGAAATGAATTCGAACAAAATAAGATGTGGGCCTTCTAGATATAGTGATTAATCACTTAGCAATTAAAGTACTAACTATTCCAGAAAAAACTATTCAATGTAGGTAGAAGTAAAACAGTATAGAAAATAATGACCGCACGAGTAACAATAAAATATACCAGATGTTCCAATTCTACGCGCCAGCTCCAACAACGTAGCATTCAGAACTCTGAACTGTAAGGTTCCCTGCTTCATTTCTCTGCAGTTCGCATTTGCATCCATTCGTGAGTAACGGGTAATCTCTAAATTCGCAACTTCAACTTCAGAAACTTAGGCAAAGTAGTTAGTATAAAACGTAGTTCTTCCATGTGATTTTCCAGCAACTAAATTACGTGACTTTATGATAATATAATGTACTTCGTACTTGCAAATCAACTCCCTACTTCCATTAATAATTAATAATAATTAATATTAGACTTCAAATGAAGAAGAGTAGATTACCAACCAATATTATGGGGTTTACATCACCAGCTCGTCGAGACCACCGACACCTCTTCAAATAGTTGACGATGAGTGAGAAGAATCTAAAAACTTTCAAGCCATAAACAGTCAAGAAAGTACCACATAGGCTTTTCACAGTAGTGAACCAGTGAACGTGGACGAGGATCAATTTTCATTCAAAAAACGATAGTAATATCACCCACCGTATATTCAGCGGGGGCAAACTTTTTCCATCAACGAAGCTGTATTCAAAATTCGTTCAACTCAGATCTGATTGTTAGAAAGACTTTCGATGCAGAATGAATGGCCGCTTCATTATTCTGAAAATATTCCAATTACTAATTACAAAACACAGTAGAGTGATACATAGCATAGCACTATCAACCAAGAGAACTAGAAAGGATGAAAAATTATGCTTACGTGGCTTAGCCGTTGGAATCCCATGCAGCAATATATGTTATCCGGTTTAAAAAAAAAGAAGAAATAAGATTAACTAACGAGAAATGGTCGTTTTTATTTCTTGCTCGCGCACCTCACATCAGCACGACATCAGGCATTCTCAGTTCCAACCTTGAACTTTCAGATCGTTGTTGAGAGAAGCGAAGAAACCCTAAAGTAAATAACTACACACATCACTAGTACCACTGTTAAACAGTAAGCTACAACAAATACGTAGGAAATGAAAATATTAACACAAAGAAACCTTCTGTGTTTGTATTTCAACTAATGAGGAGCCTTGGCAGTCTCGGGGATCTCCGGTTCATATTTTTCCCTTCCCGTGCAAAAAAAGCTACCTGCAAATACACAAATGTAAATATTATTAGCTATCAATGGAATTCACTATTCACATGGATATGGAGAGTGAGAACGGGAATGAAGTTGCAAGTACCATAACAAAAAAAGAACCTTGAGTATCTTTATACCTAAAAGCTAGCTTCACAAAATTGTAGACGGAATGTGGAGGAGGCCTCGCATTAGTCGCATTCCTAAAAAAAATGATTGAATTCGATTGCGAAAATAGGAGTCAATTTTGTACAAGTAATCGCAATATTTGTACAAATGTTAACAAAACTCCTACCAGACGTATCCAATGCACATTCCATCGTCCATATTATCGGTGTCTTGTCAGTGAATTCGTGCTAAAAAAATTTGTGATACGAATGGGTTAGTTAATTAGATGAAATGCCAACGTCAAGAACATATTTTTTGTTCAAAGGCATAAGTCAAAATAAACATAAAAACACTAAACTGACCTGAAAATGCACAGAGGAGAGACGCATTCCGCTCTCATAATCTGAAGACCAGGAACTACACGATCACTATAAATTCCAAGTTTACAGTTCAGGTTTACATTCAAGCACGAATAAATTATTCTGAGCGGGTGGAAAATGGAACCAAATGTTAAAGCAGCACGCAGGACCAACCTTCTGAATCCGATATAGCCGCAGCAGGGATTTCTGAGATGCCGGGTGCGTGAAGTAAACCCCATTCGTTCAACGACCATAGATGTTGAATAAACTGGAAATACAACAAAGTATTGAGCGAAAACGGAAATGAACGATGTGAGTGAACGATAGCAAACCACTAGCGAATAGTAACGCATATATCACATCGGGAATAATAACTAAAAGCAATGACTTTATTAATAAACATCGACGGAATTTCGAAATCCTTCCCAAAACCGCGGTTGCTTTGTGAAAAATTCACCGCTGAATTTTCATGGTTGCGTTGCGCCAGCCCCCGAACGCGCGACCACAGGCCGGCAGTGCCTTTTCGTCCTGAGGCAGTGCGCGCACATGACTTTTGGCTGAGAGTGGGCGCGCGTGAGGGCGATGAAGAACGTAGACTCTCCTTTACACTTTTCCTATTATTACTGTAAATTTATTTACTTCTTTTGTATTTACAAATGGGAAAAAATATTTATTATCACCAATTCTTCGAGTATTGCATATGAATAGTATTTGAATCTAAAACCGGCTTGGTCACAGTTTTTAATCGTTTTTGTCGTCGTTGCCTCCGCTTCCGCATGAGAAAAAGAAAAACGCATCCGTAAACGCACGGATAGTAAATAGCGAGCTGAAATGAACAGTACTGTTGAGATAAGAATAATGCATGTGTCTTTTAGCCTAACTTGTTCTATGAAGTTGATTATCTCGTACTAGGCAAATACGGTACGCACACGCATACATAACACAAACACACACACACACACACTATATATACACACACAAACACACACACACATACACACACACACACACACACACACACACACACACACACACACACACACACACACACACACACACACACACACACACAAATAAACACGCACTTTTAAAGTAGTATGGCATGTCAGGCAAGTGGTTTGTGAAACATATAATGGTCTTTTTCATTCTCTTTTTATTTCAAGCTATGTAATGTTTTGCACGCCTTCAATATGTGCAGGCGTTTGTGTAAAATTTATAAAAAGGGGGGTTCAGGATCTAATTCTGGTCAAATGACTTACATTCACTAGCGCAAGTAGTGCTTTGAACGTGAGCGGTTCCATCGTCTGCGAAAGGGGCATTAACACAATATTGAGGACGTCAAACGCCGTAAACCATACACAATGAATAAGCGTTAGTGGGAATAACATCATTGTCGACGATCGTTGTTCTTCGACCGCGAAACCGGACTCCAGATTAAATGTTCTGAAATTTTATTGGAAAAATTATGCTGAAACTAACACTAACTTACCAAAGAAAAATTGAAGTGGTAGTGTGTGTGGTTTGGAAACGTACATATGGCTACTTGCACCTATATGTGGTAGTTCTCATAAGTGGCCTTACACCTCAGTTTGAAGTAAGAGACAGAGGCTGGAGGCAGAGTACGCCAAGGCAGAACACACAGAAACAAACATTTTACAAATATATATTTTTTTCAATTTTGCAAAAACACGGACATTTTACAAATACACAATTACGAAACATGGGTCAAAAGACATATAAACACAGACTAACCTTACGAACCTATTCGAAGCGTGCCGCCAAAAATGGAGAATGCACACGAAGACGAATCCGACTGCGTCGCCGCAAAGCATTACGACAACCATTTGATTAGTTGCCTCAAGAATCCGAGGCGTAGCTAATGAACAATATGGAGTTCGACTTAGAAAATCTTCATTTCGTAAGATGTAGGTCATCTGCCCCGCGCCCAGAAGGACCTAAAACATAATATAGACGTCAAAGCGATATGACACGTTCCTTGTGAAACGGATGCTGGCATTCCCAAGTGTTGTATGAAGATTGTGCTGCCATTGTTGCACAAATTGACCCCAAGATTTACGTACATGGAAAGCATTGTTCAGTAGGCTTTCAAATGTGTTTTATATTTACGGAACTGCACAATATTATATGATGCCAAGAAAACCTCTGATCTTACCTCTGATCTTTAATTACTCTGCTACCTACATACAACGCGTACAAAAATCAGGCATTAATTCTTCTAACCTTTTAGTCCAAAAATAAAATACCAAAATCAAATTGAAAGTAAACTTACACTAATTGAGGTGAGGAAAATCCCAGTTCGGATTCCCTTTTTCCTATAACTGGCACCATAAGTTCGAGCCAAGAGGCGTTCATAGCTGAGCGAAAGATGAAGCCATGGGTATAAAAATATTGCAGAATTCGATCCAAGGCGCATGAGATGACAGAACCAAGCCGGTACCAATACCGTACACGAAGGAAGGAGGTAATAAGCGAATAGGTGAAATGTCTGCAAATGTCTGAGGTTTCACATAAAAAGGAGAAGGCCTACAGCGTGACACTGGGCTAGTGCGCTGCCAAAAAAACGGCTGCGCGCAACTCTCGCCAACGTTTTTGCGCCAGTTACTACACTGGTGAAATTCAGGCTGTGCGCGGCGAAACATATATGCAACCAACAACTGTAGGAGAATGTGAAAATTGATGCACAATCAGAGAAAAGGGTGCGCGTCAAGTTTCGTTTTCGCGCGTCAAGTTTCGTTTCGCATGTAGCCATCCAATCTTGAGATTCCTAGGGCGAAAAGCTAAGGAAAACAATGGTTAGTTCTTTTAAAGGATCGCAGTCACTCCAAAATCATCATTTTGCTTCGAGTTTACTTGAATTTAGTAAAGAATAAAGAAAAATACTTTGCCAAAACCGAATAATTTGAATTCCAACTCAGGGAGTGAACAAGTAGAAAAGTAGTTCTACTTTGCTACCGCGGGATTATGAAACGTGTAGTGATATGCCTGCAGACCCTTGCAGTATATGTAAAGATATAATATGCAGATATTTGCCGAAATAATTTGCCTACTCCCGATCGGGAAGCAGCTGTATGAACACGTTTCGTGATCCTGCGGTAGCTAAGTAGAACTATGTTTCTACTTGTTCACTCCCTGAGTTGGAATTCAAATTATTCGGTTTTGGTAAAGTATTTGTCTCTATTCTTTGCTAAATACAAGTAAACTCGAAGAAAAACTACGATTTTGTAGTGACTGCGACCCTTTAAAGTGAGTCAATGACACACGTGCAGTCAATGACACTGAGTCAATGACACTTCAACGGTCGTGCACGAAAAAATCACTAGTCTGATGTAAGGATCAATATATTGAGCCTGACAGTTATGCAGACCGCCGACATTAAAACAACCGAAAGAAACATTACCTGTATTGAAAACATGCTGGCAGCGTTTATGATAGTGGCAATGATGAAAACATTAATCAGAATCTGAAAACAATCACATTGTTTACAATAAACAGGACAAATTCACACTTCTGATGATGAGTGTCCGTTCACACCCAGCGCATTACAGAGGAAAATAATTCGCGACTGTGTGATTCGTTATTTGTATATTATCCTCTAGAATATCTCTCTCTCTTTCTGTTTCACTCTCTCTCTCCCTCTTTCTGGCAGTCTATATTACTTCTTTTTTTTTCACCCTTACTATATTTTTTTCACCCTTACTATACCAACACAAAACCGAACTCTTTACAGGCGTCAGTGTTTTACCCCTTGCATAGCACGAACATTCTGCAGAGTCCACATAAGGCCATATTTGCATGCTTCTATGTCCCAAGTTCCAAGTGCCAGGTTCCAAGTCCTAACGACCCAAGACTGTACCAACTGAAGCAACAGAATTTGACCAACCTTATAATTTGGGTGAAAATAGGTGGTTTGGAACTTTGGAATAGCTATAGAACACGTAATTCCACCTATAATTGTGGCGACAATTTGTGAAAATAAGACCAGATGAAATGGATAAGCAGTACGGTATGGCAACACTGTAAGGTCGCATACCTCCTCCGTCATCGACATTACATTTATAGTTAGAACTGAAATGAAGCATTTATTAGGTTTCTAACTTACAAAGTTGGTGTATATTTTGCAAGATACACGCTGCTCAAAAATGGCACATAATTTTGTCCGCGGATGCGTGCTGGCGTGAAGGCATGAAAAAAAGCTAGCAGCGATTGACTGTGAATACAACTACAGTCTTCGGTGACTAAAGTACCTGGCCGAACAGTTTGCATCGGTGATGTGTGCTTGTTTTTGAAACGCATCGTGGAACTGAGTTCTTACTTATTTATGCTAATTTACCCAATTTTTTGCTCGATTTTATATTCTAACATGCTCATTTGCATCGGCTGTATAAGAATGCTGGTGCACCCGATGCGTTTCAAAAACCGGCCGTCAGTTCGCTTTTAAATAATGGCATGTCGCTCTTTATACGAAAAGAGAGAAAATGCATGAAAGACAAACTTCCCGGAAAAAAATTGAGAATGTAGTTCCGGAATGTAGTACAAAGTTTGTTCTATATACTGTGTTGGTGGGAGGGTTGGCCTAATAAAACTGGTGTTCATATTGTATTGTTAGTTAAAAATAAAATAAAATAAAATAAAGATTATATTACGTTATTAAAATTCAAACGCCTGACCCCCTTCAAAATAATGAGATGGGGATAAAAATAATAATAGTCAAATTGAACTTGAACAAAACATATTTCGAACTTTCAACAAAGCTCATTGTAGAGCTCATTTTTCATCATTGTAGAGCATTGTAGAGCTCACCAACTCTCTCATAAGCTTCAAAGCAAAGTACTTTTAATTTTTGAGACATTACTAACGATAAGTTAATAATAGATGGAATTTAGGAGGAAGTACTTATTTACAAATAAGGGCAGATGTCCGTGCCGATTTTATTCCTTTGATTACGGTACTCTCAAGTTTCTTGTTTTAATTAACGAATCAAGGCGGATTTATAAACGAGTCACAAAAGTAATCAACGATCAAGTACCAAGAAATGTCATAAAATTTATTGGCACTTTACGAAGTGAAGTATTCTAATTTGCCAGTTCGGGCACATAATAACTATTTTTATTAACTTGAGTTAATTAAACAAACGTGGAAATTATTGTTAGCCGCGTAGGGTTCGTAATGTCCGGCAAAAAAACTAATGTGGAAATACCCAGACAAACAGCGGTGCCATTTTAATCGTGAAAAAGTATTACGATGGTTTTATTTTATATGGAAAAATTAAGCACCAGATTGTATGATTTTTTAGTGTTGCAAGTATTAAAAAAAACATTTCCTGGACAGAAAAAGGGTTAATTTTTAACTGAACAAGAGAAAATGAAAAATTTACTCTTTGAAGCCAAAGGTAGTTTTTTTTCAATAACATATAGTGATTAATTAGGGCATGGCAAACAGCTATTGGACCGCAAATATGAGTTTTCAAAAATATCCAATTTTCTGACCAAAAACAAGTATGCGCAACAACACATATTTTTTTTAAATAAGGGTGGGAAATTTCGGATCGGAAGGAGTATTAAAACAAAGAGAAAATCATGAGCAACTACGAATTCAAAGAGAGTTCAAGGACCGTTCAAGGTATAACTAATTGTAACTTATTTAAAGGGAAGGGCCCCACGAGAAAAAAAGTTTTCCTCAATTTGTACGTAATGAATGAAGCTGTGGATGAGGATCACAATATATTTATAGTAGTATAATAGTAATGGTTTTAATACTGTTCGAATTTTTTTATTAGAATCACGGAAACCCGTACGTGAGTTACTCTCTTTTTCCACTTAATTTCAATATTCAAATAACTAAACAAAACATAGGTTGAATCACAAAAAAAATCTAAAACTTGAAATTCATGCTTTGAGCTTTCAGGCAAAAGTTTGAACTTTTTTCTCTATCTATAAGCTTCGAGTTTCCTTTCAGCACATTAAACTCTATCATAATTATGGAAAAATAATAAAAAATCCGTGTTGTTGCCGACTTATTCTTACCTGGTAAGTACGTATTTATAGTTTAAGGACAATGTATTTATATCTATATAATATAAATATCTAATGTAATTAGGGCCCGACATAAACTGTTTAGTAAGTATATTTTTTTACTTCCTGTTCAAAAATTTTCGGCACTAAAAAACATTCTTCTGTTGCACGCGCACATCGTAATAAATAAAATCATAAAAATATTTCAGAAATAGTAATAATACGAACAAAAGTTTCGGGCTCTCTTTATATAATATTCGCAAAAAAGTTGAGCCATTAGGTACTATTTCGAACAAATAAGAACTGTCCGAAAATATTCCTTGATCACAGGACGATTTGTGAAAAAAGTTGTTATATTTCGCTTGCATCTTTTTCTTTCTTATTGGACTATTTTTACGTTTTTTTTGTATGTGATAACTTCCCACATTACATGACGTTTTGATATTGTGTATAAGGTAATTATGGAATAAGAAAACCAAGAGTATCAACTGCGCAGTTTACAATGGTCACGACAAGTTCAACAACCAAAAACAATATTCAAATACATGAGAAATTCCCACGAAGAAAGCTTATGTGTGAATTCAAAGTCAAAGTATTTACGAACAAAGATCATTTTTTCTCAAAATTTATTCCTATATGTTACACCTAAAGAGCCAAACCAATAGTTGCTAACCGGCCAGGAGCGCACGTATACTTTCGCGGAAACGCCTCGCACGGGAAGCCGTAACCGTACAACGCGGGTAGGAAATAATACGTAACCGCATCGTGCTGGTAGCACACAATGCGTAACCGCGTACGCAAAATGAGCACACTGTGTATGTGTAGGTAGCCTCCCGCGCGTCCGTTTTAGGGGTCTAGGCGTAACCGCACCGCGCGCTCTGAACCTAGTATACTCGATTTAAAAAGAACAAGAAAAAGGATATTAAATTATTAAGAAGGGAAAACAGCTGCTCAACTATCAAACTGTCTACTTTATGTCCGCAATTAGACTTTTCACAAAGCGTGGGATGCCATAATTAATAAAATTTAGCTTTTCAATAAATAATAAAAGAACAACTAATTAAGGGGATCACTTCCGGAAACAGGAAGTATTTTTCTGTGGTGATTTTGAAATTTGAAAATGCAATTTGGAAATTTGAAGAAGATTACTTTCACTGCTGAAACCCCGCGCAGTCCTCTTCTGTGGTTTGGTGGATAAATGTGCGCACTTTTGGATGGTGCGGTTTTTGCGCAGCGCAACGATTACGCCGCCGCGCCATTTAGCGCATGCCAAGGAACCGCGGTGGTTCCTTTGGCACATCTGTGGCACGTCCCGTTTTCTGCACAGCATTTTCCTTGGAAGGGCGGCATGAACATACACACATGCACCATGAGATCGTGAATAAGATCAGTTACAAATTAAAATGATGTGAATCCTATTTTGCACTTAAAATTCAAAAAAAAAATTCAAAAAAAAAACATTGGCATGGCCCGTGAATGGGTTCAAGTGGTTGACTCCACTAATATTTATCCTGCTGGGCCTATTCACTTCCACGCCGATACCTATAATTAATTTTGACAATTTTTTGCAAGTCGTTACAAATAATTACAGATATAATTGATATTTTCTCGTGTATAATGGTATAATTGCGGAGTTGAAAAGTGAGTACTCATTAGAGTCATTAGTAATAAGTAATGAAAGCATTGCCTAGGTTGGCATGAAATGGTCCATAAAAGATTCATCATTGTTTGTGAAGAGCTGCTGGTAACGTAATTTATAACTTGACTATTTTTGCAGGTCATTACAAATAATCACAGATATAATTGATATTTTCTCGTATAATTGAGGAGTTGAAAAGTGAGTACTCATTTATTGGTAATAAATATTGAAAGATGTACCAATATAGGTGTGAATGTGTGAAAATATGCGTTATAGGGTTTCCATGTTTAGAAGATTTTCCTTCCAAGATTAGAAAAAATACCGTATTATGGAATTACATGAGAATATTTACTTACAGACAGTTTTAGCGGCAGTTGCCACGAGGCTGTTTTTTATGCATTTTTCCTTCATTTTTGTTATAGCATGACGGATTTTCTATAATGCGTATAAAGATGTATTCAAAATTACGATAAATTGCACACGGAAGCAAAACGCACGGTTTTTGGCATACATGGAAAGCCCATAAATTAGATTGAGGAATCTATCAATTTTCGTGTAGTGAAGAGCTGCGTTCGGTAGTGTTATGGGGTTCCAATGTATGGTAAAAATTGCCTGATTTTGCTTCCAAGTATGGGAAAATTTACCGTAGATTGGCAGTACACGAGAATATCTACATCTCTAGACCGCCAAAAAATGGTCCCGTGGCAGGTAGCCACAGGACTGATTTTTTTCGAGCGTGCATAAACTGTGCTGTGTATTTTCGCCTCGTCTTGTTATAGCATGGTGCATTTTCTATCATGTGGCCACTCACTTCCTGGTTCACGGACCTGACGAGACCCAATCCAATACTCCATAACGTCCTATGTTTCCCTGGTTCCCCGTTAAAGCGGAATACCGGCCGGTTTTTGAAACGCATTGGGTACACCAGCTTTCTTATTCAACATATGCAAATGAGCGAAAATTAGAATAAAAACTAGACCCCAATTAGACCCCCCGTTACATAAGTTCATAGGAATGCAAATACTTGATAGTCCGCTCATTCGTGTGCGTTCCCGAACAAGTGATGTAATTGTTGCGACGCTTTCATGATTTTCTCAGTTCGCCAATCACCAATATCTCACCACCTATCATAACATTGGCGGATAAAAAAAACGAGAATTTTAGTCCGGAATCAATTATTTTTTCTTGAGCTACACAAACTGGGTTTCGTTCGCCTAAAAGCTGATCAAGCACCTAATTCGAATTACGGTTTTTCCCGCTTTTCTTAGCCATTTGTATTACAAATGACGCGGTATATAAAGCACGGCGGTGCCATAGGCAAGTAAGCTCTGATTCATTATATTCGTGATATAACAATGAAATCGGTCTTCGTTCTACTCTTTATTGTTGTTGTACTCGCAGTTGCTACAGAGGCCATTACTCGGGTAAGGATTTAAATTTATGTTAGCGCCAAAATAGGAAGTTAATTTCGTCAAGAATGTGGTTTTTATAAGCATTTCATTTATATAATAGAATATTTAATAGGCACACAAAAAATTTTGTAAAGCACAATTTCAAAAACACACATAAACAATTCGAAGTAAACGAACACACACAATTGTACACAGGGAGGAAATCGTACTCATGATCATGAATAAACATGAATTTTTTTGAAAATAACCGCTGCTGACTATGTCTCTGAGTTACTGTAGTTGTTCGAACTGATAGTTGATAGAGTATTTATGTTACATTTTCGCGCGAATTCGCCGCGAAAGTACCATCCAAGTTCACTTTTCCATTTTCGCGCAGTTTTACAATTAGATGTATGCAAAACACGCCGCAGGGTATGTAAATTTCTTACTGTATGTAAAACTCCACTAGTTTACCACTATAGAAACTGCAATAACATGGATGATACTTTCGCATGCGAAAGTGCGAAAGTCTATGAAAAAGAGATGCGATTGATGAGTAAACGATAGCACGTTACTTCAATACGTTTGGAAGCGTACCTTATTTCCCCACCGCTAAGTTATGCTAATTTAACAAATTTCTGTAAAGCAACAATGGAAATGTATGCAGAGCAGCTGTGGGTACGCAACTGTCCACGCCCAACCAAGATGGTTTCGATTACAATGTTCACAAACGTTTTCCTACATTTTAGTCATAATAAAGGAAAAAAAGAGATGAATTTCCAAGCTTTCAGGCTAACCTACGTAAAGTGTTGGGTACCGAAAAGCTGAAGGAACTTAATCAACTGAAGGCCCAGACGAAAACTGCGGTAATTGGCCTATTTATTGTTATTTGTTTGACATCAAAGCGAAATAGCAACCGGTTTTTGAAACGCACCGTAGGCAACTTTATTTGTATTCTTCATAACCAAATGAGCATAATTTAGCATAAAAATCGACCCCAATCGAAAAATCGACATTTTTTATGATCTTTGTTTAATTTTACCTTTGTGCAATCAAACTAAAGCATAAAAACAAGGTGATTTTGTAGTGAACCGATCCCTTTAATTAGCATAAATAACATACAGTTGTCCGCAATGCCGAAACCCGCCGCTATTTCGCTTTGATGATCTTTTGACACTTTGATGATAATAAATGAACCATACTTGATACAAAGGGTAGGCAACGGACATGCATACTTCTGCTGCAAACTTCGTAAAATATCAGCTTTATGAAATCTTATTTTAGGAGGAAAGAAAGGAGGCTCTTCGCAACTTCGTCGAAAGCCTACCATCCGATAAGCGCAAGAAATACGCAGATCTTCAGAAGCAGGAGGTAAAACATGGTTTTTCGGTTTCCTCCCAATCCTCATGTTTAGACATAATTTAAAAGCCTACCGATCTAGCTGAATACACTGCTTATAAACTCTTGTTGATAAACAAGTTATGTTGTGTTAGAAGAATAATTCATAGTTAAACATATAAATGTGCTCTATATATTTACTATGCGTGCTACAAGCAGTAGAGTAAATATCACTGTAATCAGAGGCACGACGAGAGTTTGATGGGTTTGATAATCAACCGTTTATTTGTTTAGCGTCAACTTCGCTCTACCGCTCGTAAGGTGCTTGGAGATGAAAAGTTCGGCAAGGTCACTAAGGTCGGTATTCATTACTCTTCAGTTTGTAATCTTTTATTATTATTTTCGTTTTGTAATATTTTTTCTTTTATCTCAGTATCGAAATATTAGCCCGTATTCTCGGGACGACGGAAATGTTCCGTGGGGGAACTCATTTGTATGCAAATTTTTCCTCAAGGTAGTCTAGATAGTCGAGAAATTTGCATACAAATGAGTTCCCAAACGGGACATTTCCGTCGTCCCGAGAATACGGGCTAATATTGGACTTTGCGTTAACTTGCTTACCCTGAGAGTTCTTCAAAATTCGCAAAATGTAGACCATTTCCAAGAAAGAAAATTCAAGGGAAAGGCAAAAGTTTCCCTGTTTCGTATTTCCGAGGCAGCAGTCAAATACTCTATCAGAGTTCACTTCCTCATCTATGTTTTTTTTTGTCTATACAGTCTGATTCGTTCACGTATTAGATGTCTACGCTTTTTTTAAATATATTCCGTTTTAAAGACAAAGGGCTGACAAGTTACTTGGGGTAACTTGCTCAGAGGCCATATACAGCACTCGTTTCCCAAAGGGGAATTCCCCGCCTTTGTCTTTGCATGTCTCGTATTAGAATGCCATTTTCTGTCCCTAGGGAATATTTCCATGAGGGAATCGTCATGGTGAATATGGCCACAGGACGTATTGAACACCAAATAAAACATTTATTCCTTCAGATCGCCCGTGACCGTAAGCTGAAGATTGTCGAGAAGCGCCAGGCCTTCGAGAGTCTCATTTCGGACCAGCCCATCGGAAAGAAAGTGGCCATCAGAAAATACTTCAACACACAAGTCTAAAGTGCGCACTACCATATTTATTTATTGTATGACTTACTCTAATAAAATCTTTTACATCGTGTTTGGTATTAGTTTGTCTGCCAATTTTGTCTGTCCATTTTTTTTTTGGAACATAGTCTACATGTGGATAAGTTTTTAATGTGTGCCAGTGTGTCGCGGCAATATGCCGCGGTGTGCCAGTGTGTCGCGCCAGTATGCCGCGGTGTGCCGGTATGTGGCCACCATTTTTCCTCGAAAAGGGGTCAGTTTCCTTAGAGTCGCATAGTGCCACATCACCGAGGTACTACTAAACTCTTAATCTGAGACTAATCATCAATAGAATGTCCTCTCTGAAACCAGGTCTCCGTAAAAAACGATCCATCTAGATTCCGCAGTATTTGCGTAAAATTCAGATTGAAAAATAATTTTTATTATCACGGATTATGCAAGATATGGTAAGATTGAACTTCTTTTATCAAGGTGACAAGCCAGCCACAATCAAAATGAGAAATAAAATATGAGGAAAAACATACTAGAGGAGTTTCTTGCTGCTTTCTCTGATTATATTATGATTAGTTAAAAAATATGTGGCGCAAATAGCAATATATGTAATTATTAAAGTATAAGCAATATAATTATAGAATAAAATATAAAGATAATTATTACAATAACAGAGGCACAAACGTTAGTCAAATAATCACAGTAAAGTTTGGCCACACCGCTTTCATTTAAAATCGTAATAATATACACACAGCTCACTTGAAGTTTACATCTGCATATACATGCTACTAGGTGTCATGGGAAACAAGCTTCAAATAACACTTCAAATAAAATATCCTTACAGCAATAAACGTACTTTTATATTATCTCAAAAAATTATCACGTTACAATAATAGATATCGACTTTGTATAGTATAATTTTCTCAACTTCAGTGCTAATTATTTTGTTCAATAATTATGTTTTTTTATACTTTTCGATTTTTTAATGAATAAATACTATACATACACAGCGCTCTTGAAGTTTACATCTACATATACATGCTCTAGGTGTCATGGGAAACAAGTTTTAAATAAATATCCTTACAGCAAATAAAAGTAATTTCTTATATTAGCTCAAAAATTAAATTATTATCTCTGTACAATAATGGATATCGACTTTGTATACTGTATAGCATAATTTTCTCAACTTCAAGTGCTAATTATTTTGTTCAATAAATTTTTTTAATGAATAAATTAATAAATATCTACATTACATACATAATTATCTCTTCGAACTCTTGATATGGTAATTTTCGACTTCTGATTACATACAATACATGCAAGCCAGCAAGCGCTCACAAATTTTCAATATATTCCTGTGAAATAGGTTGTTAGATACGTGTACAATGTACAAATGAAGATACACAACATGCAGAAGGGTGCAAAATATCTCAAAGCTAATTTACAGAATTCTCTAAAAGATGAAATATAATAGAAGTTAGTGCTAGTGAGCACCACAACATTAGGCATTTAGGCAAGAGTTATTTAGAAAATTGATCTGCTAATATAGGGGAATATATATTTGTATACGTAAGTTACACAGGATACACATTAAGTAACTGGCCCCCTCACGAAAAAAAAAACTCATAGTAATTTCCAGGGTTTGAGTCTTACGCGCTGCGGTTTAGCTCACAAACAGAACCTGAGAAAGTTTCAACGAATTGATTTTTCGTGGGCTTGACCCAAGCGAATTATTATTTCTTCTCTTTCTTTAAAGTGTCATCTGTCATAACAGGGGTTTCAACTGACTGACTGTTTTGTTGTTTTACCTCAGTAGTTTGTGGACTCTGCTCCTTTTCAGGAGCAGTAGACCCTGTAGACGTGGTTGCTTCGCCAAGCTGCGGAAGCTCCTGTGATTCTTCAGCTTTTGCCTGTTCGTCAACTTTTGGAGGCGTCTTCGATTTCTCTTCCTTTTTAGCGGGAACAGTGACCTTCTCTGCTTTAGTTGCTGGCGATGGTGATTTCGATTTCTAAAAGAAGTGGTTTCGTTAGTTTGTTAAACTTGTGAATACCTCTCTCTCTCTTTCTCCCTCTCTCTCTCTCTCTCTCTCTCTCTCTATCTCTAAGTCTCCCTCTCATGTAGACTGCAATACACAATATGATGCAGTTTTAAAATAATCTGCTTTAGCTCTGTACCTTTACTTCGCTAGCTTTTCCAACAGATGACTGTGTGGCGGGTAGTTCATTGCCCTGCGTATTCACTTGTTGTTGCTGTGGGGCTGCATTAGCCTGCTCTTCTCGCGACTTCCTTTCCTCGGCTTCAGCCTGAATGTAAAGGACGTATAGCACATCCATATATGTACTAAGCATAGGCATACTTGAAATTAGTAAAGAGTATGATCTTGAGGACGATACCGTAGTTTTTCCTTGTGGTAAAAGCAAAACCTCATAAGGGCCGGCTAATCTCAAAGTAGATTAAATTTAACAGCAGCTCTGCCTACCGGCCGGTTTTTTTTTAAACGCATCGAATACGTCAGAATTCTTATGCAGTATATGCAAATGAAGATAAATTTGAATAAAAATTAGAGCAAGTTCGAGCTAGTTTCAAAAACCGACCGGTTTTATAGCTTCCGCACATAGTCAACGGCACGCGGAAAGAACATACTTATTCATGATTTATTTATACACCAGCCGTTCGAAGAGCCCTACGGGCTCTTCTCCGACTGGAGGAATCGGCCTTCGGCCGATTGTTTCCCTATTTAAAAAAAGAATTGCTAAAACGTAAAAAGTTAACTCTCGTCTCTTTCTCTTCCGTGCCACTTACATTCTGATTGCGGAAACGTATACTAATCAGTTTGGATCTCCACTCGTCTAATGCTAGCATGCAAATTTGCCACTGAAGGGCTCTATGTAGAGCAGATTGTTACTCTTGTGATAAGCTAGCATAGCTCAACCGGTAGAGCGTTGGACTGTGAATCGAGAGGTTGTGCGCTGCTGTGGGTTCGAATCTCGCCAGCGATAAAGATTTTGTATGCTCTTCCGATCAAAGAATTTTTCTTTATGAAGGGATTTCGTTGTGCACATAAAAACAAACCCGTGACAAACTCTTCTCCTTTATATAATAAGATAATAGCAAACCTGCGCCTTGCTGAATGCTTGCGCTGTCGAAACTGCAAGCGCCGTGCACACTTCACCCGCGCTCCGGTCCTTTACCTCGAACGCCGAACACATGTACGAGTTTTTCTCGGCTGAAGGAACACTCTTTCAATATATATTTAGGTATTCCAGTTGCGCCAGTAAGTATGGGGACTATGGTCCTCTTCATTTTGACATACCCTGCCTGTGGTAGACTACCCTAAGTAAGATTCTAGGCGTAGGACGACGTAAAGGTTAGACTACCTAAAAAATCTCACCGTCTTTTGCCACGGATAGCATTCCGAAAATAAACGGATTCCGTCGAGAAACCATCCAACAGAGAATCTGATTGAAGTCGAAAAAGGCTCTGAAACATGTGAGGATATCCTTGCTTGAATATATAAGAGACCAGAGGCCGGTTTCACCAACATTTACGTGAGAAGTAAACAATCGGTAATTGTCTGTGCCTCTTCTCTTTGCGCGCTATTTTGTTGCGTTGCATGTTTTTCGTGATAATGGAAATGTTGGTGAAACCGGCGTCGGCACCTTGCTTTTAAAGGAAGGCAGTCACTTCAAATTCAACTTTTTTATTCGATTTTTATTAGATGCAAGAAGATTTATAAAACAATATGCAGCCAGTAAAAAAACACATAAAAGCGAACTCAGGGAGAGAAATCAATGAAAATGGGTTTTGGTTAATGACCGTCGCCGGCGCATATATGCAACTGCCAGGGGTACTTGGAGAGTGAACAGCCTGCAGTGTTACACCTGGACCTGGCGCGTGGATTTATCACTGCAGGGTATTTATTATGAAACTCTATACGGGCAATTATAAACTACGGTATATTAGTAAAACTCATACACATTGATTTCTCTCCCTGAGTTCGTTTTGCCGTACTTTGGTGCTGGAAGTAGTTTTCTTCACATATTTCAATATTTAATGAAAAGCGAATAAAAAATACGAATTTATTGTGACTGCGATCCTTTAAACGATGCCAAAAATATATGTGTGTTCATTTGTCATTAGTCCTTGGTCAAGTCAATGATGGCATATAAATGTCTACCTCAATTGATTATCAGCGTCCTTGATGATAACGCGTGATCCGCACAACATCAACTTCAAACGGAGCTTATCGTCGATTTTGTAAATCTGAAAATAATAGTATTTCAAAAGAGTTCATAGCCTACACTACATGTCGTTTGTTTACCAAAGCTGATCAACAGACGAAATAGAAAATTTGTAAGAAGCTTCAATAAATGGACAAACTCAAACAAACGATTCTAGAACACTAAGGCATCAAGGGGTACTGTAGCTATGAATAATGACTTGCCTCTCGTGAAGCTATTACAGTATCAATAGCCTCTTGTATGACGTCGTCACCGGTCCTCTCGACGTGCAGTTCAATGCTACCGAGGTAGTCAACCTACACATATATGCATCAATCCCAAACCACGGTAAGAAGCAAGCATCTTCACATAAACTACGATTACCGCACCTTTACCCGCTATGAACAAACGGTTTATGTTATAACATAGCATGGCATACATTGTTTTCTAGTTTCTACAGTCTCTGCTTTCTATTTCTACATATGACCTAGCGCCTCAGTTCCTGTGTTCTTCCTTAGGGTATGATGTACGATCTATGATCTGCCTACTAACCGTTAGGATCATAAAATAAGAAGAAGCATGAATCATGGATTTGCTTACATCAAACTGATTCTCTGCGTCTGCTTCATCCGCAGTGAATCCCTCAGGAAGTTGTCCAATCGATAACAAGTCGAACTGGATTGGCTCGGTGGCTAAATTCGGGAGTTGATGTGATATTCGGGATTGGAAAGACCAGGGGTCTCTACATACCGTACCTACAGTGGAGCCAGGGTGATAGGAGAGCATGAGAAGGAGAATGAGAGAGGTAGATAAAGAGAGAAAAATAGAGAGAGAAAGGTAGAGAGAGAAAAATTGAGATTTGACAAAAAAATTCGAGTTTACTTACCGAAACAGACTTTCGGTTGCTGCCGGGAGGGATCGAGCTGGAAATAAGTGTGATAATAGTTCGTTTAACGAAAAGAGACATAGAAAACCTATGACTACTCAGAAGAGCCTCGACTATGCCGGAGCCGGAGCGAACTCTGATTCCGAGAGTCAACATTGCTAATTGTAATGCTTGCGCTCTTGGTCGTCTCGTCACATTGTAAGGACCAAAGCTTGAACCTACCGATTCGGCAGAAATGACACGAATCGTATCCATCCATTCGCGCATATCACGCGTGTTGCTAGCCTAAAATAGGGATTTTAATTGATTAATTTACTAATTAGATTGTCTCTTGTCTCTTTCACGGTTTCCTCTCTCTCTCATTTCCAACGATTTCCCATACTCTCTTTCTTTCTCTCTCGTTCTCTCTCTCTCTCTCTCTCTATCTATTATCTATATCTCTCTCAGACACAATAATCACAATTTGAAGTCGTACCTGGAAAAACATCTTATCATGTCCCTTTTGGTACAAGCTGAAAACAAAACGACGGTCGTGCTCTGAGGATTCTTCAATGCGAACTTCGTCGATAGAAAGATCCATCTAAAATTGAAATGTTACTAATTTTAAGGTAAATATAGTTATTGAATAATTGCAGTTAGGTAGAGGAATAAGGAGAGGTATAAGGGAGACAGACAGTAGACTGGAAATGGAAAATAGAGAGTAATAAGTCAGGAGTAGAGAGATGGAGAGAAAGAGGGAGATGTGGAGAGAGAGAGAGAGGGAGAGAGAGAATTGAACGAAGTAAGCTTTTAACTTACGATAGGACAGCCTCCGATTTCAACACTCTTATGCCACATCAGAAGCGAACCAGTGAAAAATGCCCATCCTTTCTCCCAGCTGTGCCCGAATATCCCACTTTTCCTGCAGAAATTATTATTATTGAATACGCTTAAAAAACTATAAGTGATTTGCGAAAGAATTGGTGTCCTTGCCATGTGGAGTGGATGATAGTTCATAGTAGTTTACGGTAACAGTAACAGTAGTACTGGTAGGTCTTGTAATTAGCAGGTAGCAGGTAGCAGGTAATTAGCCAACCTTCTCATCATCATTTATATGATGCACACTTATATATATAATATATAATGTGTCAATAAATTATAATAATAATTATTATTATAGGTATCTTGGGTCTTGGGACTTCAAGTTTGTGAGACTACGGAGCCTGCATGTACGCAAAGCAATAGTTACCAGAACAGAACAAACTTTACCACGATGAGATAATGCAAATGTGGCCAGCACGGTTCCAAAGGGTTAAAGGGATCAGCTCACCTTAAACTGTGTCTGTTTTTTTTGTTTCTTTATTTTCTATAAGGGATAGTAAAAATTTGGAATAGAAAAAGTAGTGTTCAATTTCAATACTCACGAAGATATTGGGTGATAAAGTGGTGGATTGATCGGGCCGAAATGCAAAAAGGGCAATTGTCCTGCCTTGTTTGTATAGGATAATTGCCCTTTTTGCATTTCGGCCCGATCAATCCACCACTTTATCACCCAATATCTTCGTGAGTATTGAAATTGAACACTACTTTTTCTATTCCAAATTTTTACTATCCCTTACAGAAAATAAAGAAACAAAAAAAACAGACACAATTTAAGGTGAGCTGATCCTTTAAGTTCGAACAAAATAGAAACAAAAAAAAACTCACATTCTCCATCTCAAAAAGCCCTGCTTGAGTGGCCCTACTGTGACTGGCTCGGCAGATCGTGGCTCGCCCAAGTAGTAGTCTTGCTCGCTCTGCTGGATTGCATCGAGTGTGAGCAAGACCTCGGCTTGCTTGGCGAGAACCTGATGAGCCTCGGAGACGACGCTACATAGAGAAACCTTGTCAATATGACTATTAGTTACAGGTCACGAGAGCTGGACTCAGGGAACGATGACCCGTCGGTCCAGTGGTCGACTGTGCATGTGCAAGTTTTTTTTCTCTCTTATTTAATTATGGTGAGCATTTTTATTGTATGTTTCTACTAATATAATGTTTATTGGTGAGCTCAAGCATACATAACAAATACTGCGGCAAAATACAAATCCCTAACACTTTTGCATCTTCCCGGGAATCCCAAATTACATTGGCTAACCAACAGACGAACAGACCGATGAAAACAGACGAAAACAATAACTGTTGTGAAAGTTAAATTTTAAATTTCAAAGAAACGTACGTCATCATAGTCTGCGATGAATCATTGAAGAACTGATTCAAGTCGGCTGTATGTAGTGTATCATTTCCCGCGGCAAAGAACGATTTCAAAATGTATAAAACAGAGAGCGCTGGCTCGAGCATAAGGATGTAACGAGAGTCTTGCATCGAGTTCAGTGCACTACAGTAGCCAAGTCCGGCCTGGAAAGAAATTATTTGTTTTGAGACGTGGTGATCTACAAAAAGTAGGAGCAGCAGCTATGTGCGACAATAAGGCATGTTTAAGTGTGGGGTATACACACTAAGCACGCTTTAGGGCAGTACCTACAGACACTACAACGGAAACTGTGCGCCATCGCCGCGCACAAAATACGGTCCACACCATTTGCGGCGTGCGGAGGGAGCGCCACGTGTGCACAAAAAGTGAACGATGTCAGCTGGCCCACATGTGGCGCGCACCCTTGACGCGCTCGTGGCGCACCATTCGCGCAGGCTTAAATAGGTTACGCCAATGGGCCTTCTGCACAATCTCGCACCTCTCTCGCCTCTGTGGCGGGCCCACTTTTTTTCGTGCAGCGATGGCGCTGTGTTTTATCAGTGTTAGTACTTCGAAAATAGTCTTCCAATAGAAATAAAAGGGTCACAAATTCGTAGGGACGTAGATGTTCAAATGACAAAAAGCCAGACCCTTACTCTGTGATACTTCAGCTTCGTCGAGTATACGGTTTGATTCAAGTCCTCAAACTTGGCCGGATTCTCCTTACGACTGCAACGTAGAAAACGGTCTTCGGCGTCCAGGAATTCTTCCTAAAACAATTGATCTGTATAAAACACCACAACAGAAGATGCTTTACAGCTACAGCTGTATCGCTGTATGACAGGCTTTGATACTTATGCTAGGCAACTGCATTTGCATGTATTGCAACTTTCTGTTTTCTGTGCCCGACTCGGAACTCGGGGCACATATTGAAAACAATTGCATATAAATTGTAGGGAGCGTAAGTTGCCCGGCATAAGTTTCGCTAACCACGTGTAGCACCGCTTCAGTTTCCTACTATGAGTCTATTATACATCCGTGAGATGGTTTATAGCTATACGCAAGTAGTGTGGGAAACAAACCTTTGCAAAGTGGTATTTGTTGCTCTCCTCTCCACAGAGTCTTTCCAAATCTCTATTCGCTTTATTGAGCGGATGCTGGACGCAAGTCTCGAGTTGTTGGTGAATTGCCTAATGATAATAACTGATGAGTTTATAAATTTACAAGCATATTTTAGCAATCATAGTCGTGCATGTTTCTACGCACGAGCCGATAAAACATTTTTTTTGTTAACTTGCAAGGTACCCCCAGTGAGAAGCAATATTGATATGCAATCGGTAAAAATATGATTTGCAGCTTGTCTCTCGAAGTTTTAGCCAATTATGATCGTGTGCAATTGACAAGTTAGCATACCCGGCGAAGCAAACTTTTTGGCATTTCATACTTACACAATACGGAAATATGTATTATTACAGTAAGAGCATGGTTTAGGTTAGGAATAATGATCGTTCGCCAAATTAGCATATCCGATCGATTCAGGTTACCGTTACAGGTTCTATATGGCACACGGTGACTTTACAGTAATGCATATCTACTACAGTATACTTGTGGTACTTTACCTCAACCCATCCGCACGCCTCCTGCAATGTTCTCGATACTTTTTGTGTCATAGCATTAGCGTTGATATTTGGGTCTTCAAGGAGGAAGTTCTGAAATTTGAAATTGATCAATAGTCAATAGTTCAGGTTTGTGTGTATGAAAAGGTCATGGGCATAGACAAACTCAACAACTGAGGCCATATTCACACTCGTTTCTAAACGGGGAATTCTCTGTCTTTTTCTCTGCAAGTCTCAGCCTAGAATGCCATTTTCTGTCGCCAGGAAATATTTCCCTGAGGGAATCGTAGTGATGAATATGGCCTCTAGAGGGAGTGTTACGTATGTGTTGAGACGTGGAGCATCATGATAGGATGTGACGTTATAAGTAGTAAGATCAAACGATACGAAACGAGGAGCAGTAAATACAATACACCGCCTGAGTCGTGCCAACTTGGGTAATAGGCAGTACTACAAGTTGCGCTATAACAAGTACTTTTAGATGATTTATAGACATCTCGTAAGTAGTATCAGAAAATAGAACAAAGAGAAATAAATCAAAAAGAACTACCTGAGTTGAATATGCATCGAGCACTTCGGATAGAACTTTCATCTTCTCGCCAACCTTCTTTTGTGCGGCAGTCAATTCCGATACCGCTGATAGAAGTTGTCGACCCCAGTTATGTAGACGGATACAATCATTTTCGAATAGATGCACTAATTGTTGATGCTGAAAAGATATTGGATAACATTGCCTAACTTCTTCTACCTTTACTATATGAAAATTTAAATTATTTGATGTAATTTATTTAGGACTATTTGATATGTTAAATTTCATTATTTAACATTGTTTTGATGTATTCTATAATGTTTAACTGTTTATTGGACTCTTAAAATATTTTTATTATAGTTAATTAATAAATAACATTTCTAATGTATAGGGTAAGGACGTCCATCCAGAGACCATATTGTTATTAGTGGAGGATATAAACTGGCACACATACAGTAACGAACACATTTTTGAATATCTCTTGAAAAAATAAAATGCAATGTGCATGCACTATGTGACGTCACATATTTTTCCCCATGCCATTTTGAAAACTTGAGGAGAAAGTTTTTAAATTTCTTTGTTTTTATTGTTTTCATTGTATTTCATTGTAGATACTCTTCAGGAAACCGCTTCAGTAAGTTCGTTTATCGGACTGTAAATAATGTGGCACTTCTTGTCGAATTTTAGCTGTATGAAAATACATATAAAAATATTAAAGACAATGTTTTACCTGCTGTGTATCTAGCAGCACATCCTCTAGAGACAGTCGAGGTCTCATCGCAGCGTAGTTTTATCTGTAAAGATCTCGTTTAATCTTTCTTTTGAGGGGAAACTGGAACGCTTACGAGTGTGCATTTTAACGGAGAAACAATTCTTACAAAGAAATATTGGTCCATCGATCACTGTGCTTAATTGATCGTATTATGGGTTACAAATGTTGACGGCTCTTTGGTGAAACCAAACTGAAACGAAATTCAAGTGGCCGAAAGTGAAATGTGCCATTTACAACTAGTGCAGCTTTTGTTAATTTTTTCTAAGCAAGCGAGTACATTATTAAAGCATGAGTAGACTCTGTGAAAAGTGCTGGTCGGTGGTCGGTGTCGCATTGTTTACTAGGCATTTTCAGCTATTTTTCTGTTTACTTGATCGCTGGTTTTCTGTCATTCTACTGTAGCTTGCTGTAGTGTGCGACCTTTTCTGGGACACCTGTGTTTTTGGATCACCTCTATTCTTGCCTACGTAGTACGTAACTTATTTGTTTGCTCCTTCACATCTGCCTCGTATCTATGCCTTATTCCTTTCATTTGTCGTTTATTACCCTAGTTTCTGATCAAACTGCAAGCCTTAAGGACTTTGTTTAATGTGTACGTTGTTTCAGCCATGTCAGAAGCGTCCGAAACCGAAACTGTAAAAGTTGACGCAGTACAAAAGCCCGAAGAGTCTTTGCCACTTCTTGCAGTCAAAGCGGAACCAAGTGAAGATTCTCAGCCAGTTGACGATGTCAAAGAAGTAAAAACTGATGTGGAAGCATCAGCTGAGCAGCCTGTAAATCCCGATAAAATAGCCGAGGCTGGTCCCACTTCGGAAATTGGTTGGTTTTTAAGTTTTTATTAGCTCATGTGCCTTAGCGTTATACAATTATGAATGCTCATGATGAGATCTCCTGAGTTGCGGCTACAATATCATTTTCACTTGATCAAGTGATGGCTGAATGAGCTTCACCACGTACGAATGCATATGCACTACTTATATTGTATTGTGATTTATATTTCAGAGAAAATTGGGTTTTTGTATACAGGACTTCCAATACCAAACAACTAACGACCACTATTTTCTATTTACGAATGTTTTATTGTTTTATTATTTTAGCTGAAGTTTCTAAAGAAGCCACTGATGCCGACGCCAAAAGTGAAAAGAAAACGGACGGTGGAGGAAAAGAGAAAGAGAAAACAGAGGTTTGTGTTTGGAAATGAAACTAAATTATGAACATTTGTCGATGTAGTTTTCCATTCTCTGTCATTGGCGAGCGTTCCGTACAATGAATGAGGATTTTCTCCTTGTAGGACGGACTTACTATATATATTGAATACTTTATTCTGAAAAGAACAAAAGCGAAATAATACAGCGTGAACAAATACATAAAAAAACGTAAAGCGAAAAACTGGAGGTAGAGAAAGACGATACTAGAGGTAGAGAAAGACACTTACTTGGGAATAAAGCAAATTTTACATGTCGAACGGAGCCCTTTCTTTCTGATTCGCGTTAGTTGTTCGTGTTTTAAAAAGTGGTATCAACGCATTTTACTGATTCTGTGTTCATGAAGCCTTTGTGAAACATGCGTATTTTCTGGATTTTGTTTTGCAAAATTGGGTTTTCTGTTTTCTTTGGAAATTATTGTGTTTTATATTATATTTTTTAGGCACCGAAGAAACCTCAGACTCAATTTGTGAGGTGCCGGGGACTGCCTATTGGAACAACTGAGGCTGAGATGCGCAATTTTTTTAAAGGTAATCAATTTTTATAGTTTTTTTTTGACAGTCCGAGTTTAAGGTTTAATGAATCCATCACTAATTTCTCATGAGCAGCCAAAAATAATAAAGGGGATTTTCGATACCCGTTCTGTCTATTTGCTTAATTTTCTTTAATGAGGATTGCAAATTGCAAATCTTGGCTTGGAAAAACTACATTTGTTTCATATTTTCGATTTTCGTCTAGCGCATTTTCCCGAAAAAGAACTAGCCATGGTTTATTTAGGTATCGCGATCGAATCGATTATTATGCCTATGTCTCCACCGGGTGTCAAGTCTCCAGGTATTTTTTTTTAAGTTTTCTTTATTCTAAATTCCACTCACCAATACCAATAAGCTAGCCCATATCTTGGATTTGATTTATTCCTAAATTCTAAGGACATTTAAAGCGAAATGCCAGCCCCTTTGGAAAATTAGCATATGATAAGCAAATCCTATGTATCCTATGCTAATTTTGTACGATCGTCCACGGCAATCGTACAAAATTAGCATAGGATACATAGGATTTGCTTATCATACGCTAATTTTCCAAAGGGGCTAGCATTTCGCTTTAAAAGTCAGACCTAGCAAGAGGATAGCGTTTTGTGTTTGAATAAGTGATGACTAATCATATCATTTGCTTTGACCAGGTTTCGTTGGTTGTGTTTCATTTGTTGGTTGTGCACCTTCTAAAACACTAAATATCTATTGGTCGTTTAGCCCAGTGTTACGTTGAATTGGTGAGCAAAGAAGATGTGCAAGAAGCACTTGCCTGTCATAAGAAGATACTCGAAGGCTCCACTAGATATATTGAAGGTTGGTGGATTGGATTGCATACGTTTTAATTAAATTTTAGCTTACGACGTAACCTGTCCTGATGGATGGAACGATTTTAAGAACTGCATCTTTGTTGTCTACTGTTCAGTAGATCAGTTATTTAGTGTCTTGTTTTACTTACTGTCAAAAGTAGACTCGCATCCCGATTCCGGTATAAACTTGAACCACGCCTTCAGCTTATTTAGCTATTATGAATATATATTTACATTTATATATGCTAAGAGTCTATACTGTTTTCCTTTTTAGTGTTCTCTGTGAATCGCGAGGAATTAATTTCGTTGAAGAAGAAGGGAATAATCAGAGATGAGCATAAGGTTGGTTAGTTCGGGCCGTATCATTTTTGACATATTATTATTTTCTTTTTCTCTATGTTTTGATGAAATCGTGCACGATTAGTGATGTTCATCAGTTCTGACTGGGGGGGGGGACGCTATATTTTAGTTTTTCCCGTTTTATTGGCAAATTGTAGTGTATGTAACTAATTTTTCGCTTCTCCAATAATAGCGATTTATCGACACTTTACTACCGATTTTATCGCCATATAACAATAGTTGTATTTGAATTTATTAGCTGCACTTTGACGGACGCCATTGTGATTGTGGCCTTTACCTTTTTTGAATATTTATAACGCACACATTTAGGTTCTCCGACTTCGTGGAATTCCTTTCAAGTGCACACAGGAGGAAGTGAAGAAGTTTTTTGGTGAAGGTACGACTTTTTTTATTATCTGTGCAATATTTTTTTCCATTTTAAGCGTTTTAATGTGACATACTCTTGAGTCTGTTTTCTTTTACCCATGCAGAATTTGCATTACCTTAATCCTTTTCTTCTAGTCCATTAACAGTTTTTAATGTGTTTTCTTGAGTGGACTTTAACGGATACTCGATATTTTGTCCAATCCGCGTGAATTTTGTAGAACATTTGAAATGATTTTTTACTGTGTTTCGGGGGCATTTTGTTCTATATTATTATTGTGTATTTGCTAACGTCGCTTAGCCGGTGGTCGGAGAAAAAAAATGAACACATCTAATGTTAGGTTAAGCGTTAAGTTGTTGACCTTGTGTTGTGTGTAATGGAGCGGTACGTTGCTATCTTTGTTTCGACTATTTTCGAATAATTTCATAGTATTATTATTGTTGTAGAAGCTTTTTAAAATCACTTTTTGTCGCATAATAACCGTAAGCAAATTTCTTGCTGGGTTTCATTTGCAACTTATGAATGCTCCTTTAAGATTTGTATTGTATGATAATTGTATTTTATGCAATACTCGTTTTGGGTAGGGACTTACCGGACTACGAATATCATTATTATAGTTTGGCCAGGTTAGCCGGAAGTACAAGGTACAAAGTACAAATGTAATAACGATTCATTGGCATTTGGAATTTATATTAAGGATCTGCGGTCACTAATTACACTATATATGCAGATTGCGACGTGGAAGAGGTGATTCTGGAGAAACAGGGTGACCGGCTAACTGGAGATGCCTATATAAGGGTTTTGTCACGGGCCGACTATACTAAGGCTCTAGCCAAAAACAAGGAATACATGGGTAAAAGGTACTGTACCTCCATCAGCTGGTTAGTGAATGTACCGCGGGAAACTGCGGTACACAGGTGCTTCTTTCTAACCATTTATTTATGGTAATTCATTTTCGCCGATAACACGTATTGGTGGAAAATAACCAAACTGGTATATTGGAGTGTCCAGGGGTTATCCGACGGTAGGATAACCGGCACCGGGGCGTCAAAATGGTGGTGGAGGTGGATTGGGTAGCTACCCCGTGGGTGGGTGGCATGCAGGTACCTGTGGGTACCTTTAGCTTACACTAAGAGTATAATTCAGATTATTTATAAGTAGGACGTGTTAAACACGTGGATATTGAGGGGTTTTGGGGCCCCGTTGACCGTGACGATTTCGCTAGCGAGGATTATTTTTTATTAATGATCTGACCTTGTTGGACCAACGGTAGAGTTACAGGCGCGTGCGCAAATCAAACTCTGGCTAATGAGCCTGCTTATCCGTTTAGATACGTGGAAGTTGTGCGATGTAAATTCGACGATTTTATGCGAGTAAAAATGGAAGCGGGTGGAGCTCGCATGGGAGTGCCGGGAATGGGTGGGTTGTTTTGTTTTGTATTTGAGTTGCTCAAATGCGCATGGCTCTGGTTTTTGTGCACCAACACTAAGTTCGTTGCTAAATGTTGTGCAGTCATCTTGTTTGGTTGTTCGATCATATTTGAGGGTATTTTTGATTGCTAGCCAATTATGCCAATACACATATCTAGTGCAGGATATAAAGGTAGATTCGAAATTAGTGAGCAACGAGCACTAGAAAACTTTATTTAATGTGTGAAATTTGTTACAAAAAAATAATTTTGTTGAAATTTAGGTCCCCCGATGCCCCTGATGGCCGTACGTGGCGGTGGACGCGGGCATCCGATGATGTACCGTGGAGGTCCAGGTCGCGAGGCTCCTTTTATGCCGGGAAGGTTGGTTAGCAGTCTTTTTTTGGAATTTTACTTTTCCGGCTGTTTTTCCTCCATAGCTCCATAGTAAGTAGATGCAGAGCTCCTGATGGATTTTGATCGGTATGGTATACCGGTATTAGTTACTCTTTGGTGTAGTTGTTCGCTATCAGTTCACTTCTTCACAGAGAATGAATAACAGAATAACTAATGAAAAAATAAGAATGTTGAATTTGTTTACGTTTACTTGTTCTAGAGGAATGCCTATGGGTCGCCGCCCAGCTCCTTACGATATTCCGGGGAGATTTGATGAAAAGTATGAACTTCGAAGCAGATCAAAGGTATTTTAGTTGAAATTTGAATTTTTTTTTAAATCTTGTGATTCTCATGTCTACCTACTGCAGTATCGTTGAGTTTTTCCCACAAAGGTGGTGATCTAGGGAGCTTTCACCCTTCTTTCAAAATATCTTCCATGTGGGAAATGACCAATATCAATATGTGATTTTATATAGTTTAATCGACACGGAGGTGTTTATAATTACTAAATTACTTAAATTTTTATGGGTTTAATATTTTGTTATAGCTGTACATGCGTGGAATACCGTTCCAATGCTATCCGGAGAATATTGAAGATTTCTTCCAAGGACTACAGATTGTGGAAATTAAGGTGTGTGCTCTCTCACTCTCATTTGTTTATTTTGAATTCATTCATAATCATAGGCGAGTGGGATTTGTTTGATTTCGTTCTTAGAAAGCAGAAATCAGCTCGTTGTACTTTAATATAGGAATGATTGCGTTTTGTTTTAACTCATTTGTGAGCTATGAACTGAGGGAGAACTGTATCTTAATCGTATTAAAGCATTGTAGCGACTTTATGAGGTGATATGTTTGTTGTGTCGGTTTTCCAACACGACGTTTATGTCATGTGAGAGTTCCGTTAAAAGAAAAGATAGGAAGTCGTGAATCGAATAGTAGAGAAAAATATTATGTTCAGTGTAATGTTTACTGCGAAAAATGTAATTGTAATAACGTAAGAATATAAAGGTTATAAAATGTTTACGTTGAAACATTGATATAAGAACCAAATATTCAGATGGGCTACGCTGACGACGGACGTCCATCGGGCGATGCGGCAGTGGAATTTGCCACAATTTCAGAAGCTGAAGAGGCGCTCAAGTTCAACAAGAAGGAAATGGGCAAGAGGTTAGTTCGTTGGCATTCTCACATCCGTTACCATTTAGTTCATGCTCAATATGTTTGTTTCGTTGTATATGTGGGCTCTTCCAATTTTTAGACGAATTGTAAACCAGACTTTAAAATGCCCAAAAGGACCCGGTTCATGTGTGAATCGTTTTTCTGCCGCTTAGATGTTTAATGTAAGGGTACGTAACCTGTGCCTTCTTTCTGATTTCTAAGATGTATGCTGTAATTTAGATACGTGGAACTGTTTCGTGGGATAGACGTCCCCCTTCCAATGAGACGGATTCAGTTTAGAACGGTTAAAGGAGGTGCACCTCCGTTGGCTCCTTTAGCCCCACATTACGGTCATGGAGGTAGGTTATGCTTTTATGTTTGTTATTCGTCCAGTTGCGTTTTCTGTTTTCTCTCCTTGGTGTTGTTTTTGTTTTTTTCGTGTAGTAATATCATGAGTCTCATCCACAACAGCCTAACATATCTCATTTTAAAGCGAAATGCTAGCCCCTTTGGAAAATTTGCGTATGATAAGCAAATCCTACGTATCCTATGCTAATTTTGTACGATTGCCGTGGACGATAGTACAAAATTAGCGTAGGATACGTAGGATTTGCTTATCATATGCAAATTTTCCAAAGGGGCTAGCATTTCGCTTTAACTGCTTATATGCATATCCAGCTAGGTCTTAGTGTCATAGTCGTGAACGGTGGTAAATTTACACTTAATTTACGAGAATTCTACTCCGTAGACTCAGTCAATAATGGATGGTATTTATGTGTCTCAAATGTTTTTGTTTATTACTGCTCCTTAGGTCCCGGTCCCTTTGGTCGTGGAAATGCCCCAATGGCGCGCGTTCGAGGAGGCGTTCCTCCTCTCCTCCGACGTGGTGGTCCGCCGCCGCCGCTGCAAGATCCGTGGGCGAGACATGCGCAACCGCCTGCGGTGCCTTCACCGTGGGAGAAAGGTGGATATCCACCGGGCGCACAAAGAGGCAGACAGTCTGGATACGCCGAAACGACGCCAAACCCTTATCCTGGGTACCCGCCATTGAAAACAGCCGGAGGCCCGAAAGGTCGAACGGGAGGAGGGCAGATTGGTGGGTTTTAATTCATTGTGTATTAAGGAGATGTTTTGGGTGATAATGCACAGTCACAGTGTATTACACGTGGTTTTTGAAATGTATAATGTATTGTATTATGTGCAGTAATAAACAAAAATGTATTGTATTATGTGCATTTGCGGCGCTCTTCAGCTCTTCTGGGGCGGGAAAGCGGAGTGTGGGCTGCCAGTTTTATATAATACATCGGTTAAGGTTAAGTATATGGTTCGCGCCGCACTCATAAACCACTTTTCGTACCGCTTTTTCGCAACGCAACCGGAAACCACTTATCATACCGCTTTAAGCTCTCTTAACCTGTTGCTTCAAGCTTCAGTTTTTGTAGAACGGGAGTGACTAGGTTTATTTGGGCTCTTTAGATCGTTTTCGTTTAATTCAATATGTCGAGCTTTTATTTTAGATCCGTGGGGCGGTGCGTCTGATATCGGGACTTCAGCTGCTGCTCCGACACAACGTAGCTGGTATTATTAGCTAGAGAATATACTAGGGTTATATGGTCTATTCCCTTTAATGCTGAGTGAGAATGAGAAGTTGCATCCGATGCCTTCTGCAGTGTATTGCCTATTTATTGATTTGTGTTTTCTATTTATTTAGTTCAACTCATACTCATATTGTGTTGAGTTTTGGACTTTAGAGACTCATGGAGATCCATTAATGTTCTTATTAATCCTGACTTTATTTGTTACCCACCTATGTTCGCTTTACTCCGGGAGTTGGGCTTGTTGTATTATTTATACTATTTTTTATGGTTATCGCTATTTGGCGTCGATGGCCGATACGCAATGCAATTTGGTGTCCTGATTGCTTAGTTTTACCATTTTATTTTTGTTCTATAGTATCAGCTATAACTAATTTGGTCCTATTTCCTATTCATATGTCCCTGTTCATATTGTGAATGGCCCCTACATTGTTTTGTTTTTGTTGTTTTACTTTTGTGTAATAAAGATATTATGAATTAGGAGCACTGTTTGCTTGAATGGTTTCTTTTCCACACATGGGAATACTTGTTTGGAATACTTTTTTAGATTGGCTTTCTTTCTTTGTTGGTTAAAAACCGTGTGTGACGGTTCGTGATAGATCCAGGGTCTTATCATATGCAAATGTACTTTTTAAAGCAGTATGGCATGTGGTGTTGAAACGTGTGGACAACTTCGTTTTTCTTGTAACCAAGTAAATTTAAAAATCGTGTGCCATATTGCTTGAAAATTTTCAGATGGGTGAAGGACCTAAGATGAAGAGGGTCTCCGTATCTTGGATGGAGGAACTCAACCGTAGGCATGAAGCACAGACAGCGAATCGGTACAGATTGACAGTTTCAAGAGAAGCAGATGATGAGTCGAAGTTGAGGTACGGTAATGTGACGCTGTTTTTGTTGTGGTTGATACTGTAATCGGTAGGATTCTAGGTTGCACCGTAGCGTCCGTAGCTCACGGAGGTGTACAACGTTTTTTTACTGAAGATTGGCTGTTGCTTGATTATAAATTGATTAGTTTTTGTAAGTCACATGGGTAGGAATTGATTTAAAACCAACTTTTATTTTACAAGGCGTTGGAGTAAAATTGGCACTCATGAATGTATTTTGTCGAGTGAGCGCCTAGATACTGTGTTTTAGCATCTTACAGTAATCTAACCTTGACCTTTATAGATCGCTGGACTCGACGCTGAAGAAAACAACGGCATTTATGAAGAGGCTGAAGAATATTGGTGCCGGCGCTGGTCCTGCTCTTATTGAAGAGATGGAAAAACTGAACCTGAGCAAGTTTAATGAGGAGATGGCACAGGTTTGCTTTTGAAGGATATGAAAACGGTTTTTGGGAAGTGGAGTGGGAAAGATGCACATTCCTTCAGAGTTTGTGAGTTCTTAGCAGAAGAGGGAGTGTCCCTTTAGAACTTTGGATTGATGTTTATGTACCTTATGAATAATATGCCCCGTAATCTGGTCCTTAACGAACCTTACAGTATGCCTATAACCTATAACTTTTGTAGTTAGGAAGGAGGAGCATGATACGTGGTGTGTGTTCTCAAAGCGTATTGGAGCTGGTCTTAGTTCATAGTCAGCCGTTGTTTTGTTGAAGACCACATCAGAGGCCATATTCACCACTCCGATTCCCTCGGGGAAACATTCCCTGTGGACAGAAAATAGCAGTCTAATGTAAGACACGCAGAGAAAAAGACGGGGAATTCCCCCTGGGGATTTGAGTGGTGAATCTTGCCTCAGATATATCGGAATAACATTTAGGGAATCGCCGAGGCTCGCTTCAAAATCTCCGATGTGCCTTTTGTCGTCGATTTGTGTGTGACGATCGCGTGTCGTTACGTCAGATTCCCGGAATTGTTGTTGAATGAATTGAAGAAGAATCTACCTCTGAAGAAGTCGGACAAAGTGTCGAACCCGTCCAAATTGAGAGTGGATTTGAGGTTTGTTTGATTTTTTTGGGTATTTGTTTGTGTTTATGTATGAGGCCTGCCCTTGCACACGACAACTCCTTCGTGCAATGTTTCTGTGAACAAAACATAATCTATCAATGGTTGTACATTTCATTCAAACTTAACTTGTAAAGTTAAACGAACGTTCCCCAAAAGTGGTCACAACGAGCCCGCGTGTGATTGCTTGGTGCGTGTGTTTAAGCACCTATTTATGCCCAAATTCTGGCTTCCTAAGTATTCTGTAGCGACCAACGGACATTGTTTCGGCAAACGTCATTTGCATTGGTTGCGGTTGCGGTTGCTATGAATATGAATTTGTTCCTCTGTATCTAGTGAGAGAAAAAAAGAAAGAAATACGAGTTACTTTCAGGCTTATTTGCGAATTGCTTCTAAATGGAGTCTTTGGAAAAGAGGGACTGCAGGTACGTTGGATTTTATTTAGTTCATTGATATGGGAAAAGTGAATCGCCTTTCACGGGTTAAATTCTCAATGTTTCAAACGGTGGCCAAATTCGCATAACGGGGTGTTACTTTGATAGAATACTTCTTCTAGCGGAGTGCTTCTAGGGAAACTATACTTCAATAGGTAGAGTAGGGCGTCGCTTCGTGCGATGCATTATTTTCTTTTCTTTACCTTTTCTAAATTTTTGCTCAATTAAGGCATTTGGCGCCGCTGTCCAGCATGTGCTTTTGACTGACAAAACGGAACATGTGCACGTTGGACTGGTTAGTTTATTTAGACTTTTGGTTGGTAGCGATGTTTCTGGTGGTGATCAATTTGCGTTTGGCACCCTGTAGTTTACTATAGCATAGCTGAAAAGTGAGTCCTCAACCTCACTAGGAGCTAGGAATCTATTCGGCTGCCGCAATATAATTTCTTTCGATTACTTTGTGTAGTGTAATTGACTGGGATCATGACAGTTATATGGCTAATTAGGTCTTGTTACGCCTATTCTTTTTGGTCGCTTAAAGCGAAATACCGTCCGGTTTTGAAATGCAGCGTAGACAGCTGAATCTTTACGTAGTTATGCACAGTTGCTCGAATTTATCTCGTTTTTTTTTATTAATAATTTATGCTCATTTGCGTAAGGTGCATAATAATGCTGGTCCACTCGATCTGTTTCAAAAACCGGCCGTCAGTTCGCTTTAACACTAGTGAACACTTATCGTGAATTTAGATGGCAGGTCTTGCCTCGCAAGTCGGCTGGGAAATGGCGGAACTTATTCCGCTAACAACACCAGCAGAAGCCTCGATTGAAGTACCACTGCGTAAGTACAGTACTGATTACTGATAATGACAAATGAGTGATTGTAGAGGTCTAGGTCACTAGGTTCTGGACCAGAGGCCATATTCACCACTCCGATTCCCTCGGGGAAATAGTCTCTGGGGACAGAAAATAGCATTCTAATGTGAGACACGCAGAGAAAAGGGCGGGGAATTCATTGAGAATTGAATCATGAATATGATGACCCCAGGTTGAAGTAGTTTTGTGGAGAATGCGTGTTATTGTTTGATTCTTGTGTTTCCCACCCCACCATTTTGAAACGCAAATTTCCTTTTCATGTCTCTTTCTTTATTTGATACTAGGCTTTGTGTGACATGTGCGGACATCGGACTCATAAACCTAACCTAGGCCATTTAGATGATCTTCCTAAATCGGAAGTTCTCACTGTCGAACACCGTCGAACGGTCAGAAACATCTTCAATGAATACACCAAATCATTGGTTGAGAGGACGACGAATGCGTGTGTCGCCATGAATAAGGTACAGAAGAAGGTGAAACGACAGGAGCGAAGTCGGGGTTAGTTATTCTGCATTTAAAGGGGCAAGGGAAGAGGTGTTGATGTGTTTAGAAGGCTTAGGGTCTCTTTCATCGCGGGTCATTTCTCGTTTTCTTCAAATTCGCAATGTTTCAGCACATTATCTTTACTGAAACTGATTAATGGTACATGCTTTCGCGTGTGAATTTTTCCAAAATGGGCAACTGTGTGTTTGTAGGTGCGTATTGGTAATGGGCCTACGGGAAAACTTGGGATCGCTCTTATAGACTTTTTCTAGCAGTCTAGTATTAGGATGCGTAAACATACATTTTCGACTTTAAAGATCAAGGAGCTTTGTTTAGGTGACGCCGCACAAGAGGATAAAGCCCGTCTGGACGAGGCGAAGACTCTTTACGAGAAGCTGAAACAGTTGAGTTGTGACTTGTGTCCGGTGGTTGGGGAGCAGGTCCCCGATTGGAATGAGGAACCGTCGGAAGATGAGGAGGACGAGCTGGCAGCTAGGGAGGTGCGTAGAAGTTAGACGTGTTTAGGTTACGGTATGCTAATACCACATTCAATTGTGACATGACCATAGTGACTTGTGGCCTCAAGACTCAAGGAGTCGTAAACGACACTTGGTTTAAGTCTCAATGCTGAGCAAGTCCATGTGTTATATATGCAAACTTGCTCACTTGTGTGAACTTATGTGTTGTTACCACTCTTATTTGTAAGTAATAACGGAAGAAATTCGCCACAACGCAATTACACACGTTTATTTCACAAACGTTGTTTTCAGCTTTCCAAGGCATTGGACGAAGGAGAACTACAACTGTGGGAAGACGAGGACACAGAAGCCTTTTATGAGCGATTGTTGGATTTAAGAAGGGTGTTACCCTCACATCTACATAAGGTTGGAGTTGGTAGTAGTGTTTATGGGTTTGATATGGTAGTATTTGGTACGGTGCTTAGCGCCGTGACGTCATCAACTCACCAGAAGTAGTTAATGTCAGTTTACACTGTTCTACTATTCAAGAAGAATGACTGTAATTGTCGCAGCAAGCTAGAATGCATGAGAATGCATGAGTGAGCGGCTACTCTTGGGGCTCGTTGTTATTGTTGTACTCAATAACTTTGTCGTTTACTGTGTGCTCATGCTCAGAAACCCTAAGCCTAAGCTTTGACACTTGGCGTACAACTCTTGAATAATGCAGACCGCTCATGAAGCCTAAAAGATTTGTAGGAGTTCTTTATGGAGGAATTGCTTTAGAACTCGGAAGGAGATGAATCGGCTGAGGATGAGGAAGCTGTCTTGGCGGAGGCAATCGATGATGTTGACATGGACGACCTGGAAGCGGACCACCATGAGAGTCAGAATAGGTGGGGTTCCTGGGTCCTATTGCCTTTCTGCTAGCAGCGTAACCTACCAGAACCCTTAAAGTCAATTTTCTAACCCCCGCCCGCCGATGATATTTTTGTGTTTGTCACTTTTTTAGGCGACTATTTTACTATTAAGGTATTGTTTACTTTGCGCGTGTGTGCTGTAATCCAAATATTGCACAAAAGGGTGATGTTACTTATTTTATGTCTGGGAACTCTCGGTGTTACTGGTTTTGGGTTTGCTTTCTCTTCTTTAAATGCCTGATTTCTGATTGTAGTGTTGATTTCTGTTTATAGTGTTGTTTTGCATGAATGACCTTAATTTGTTATTCGTAAGCTGAAATGCAGGGTACGTATATTAATTTATGCCTATTTAGGCACGAGCGCAAAAGTGAACGCGAGCGAACTGTTTCCGAAGAGGAGATGCCTGAAATACAGGAGATTCAAGTAAGTTATTCATGTCACCCTTACGGGTATTTGATTTGAAACTTTGGTGCTGGGTAGCGGTAGCGTAGTTGTTAGCGCAGTGGACCGGTAATCCAAAGACGCTGGGCTCGTTTCCGGCTCGTCCAATACCCCTATTTTTCGATCACATAGAAAATTTATATAAGTTATTCATGTTGATTGTTTTGTTTCCGATTGTATATTCTGTGGTCAAGGAGTCGGAATAATTTCTTCAATGTTTCTTTGGATTTAGATGTGGCTTTGTGCAGTTGAAGTTTTGGGGACGTGGAAGGTTCTCAGACTCGTTTATTGTTGTGCTATTTTTAGGTTAACGATCGTGGCGAAGCTCTGGTGATGAGGAGTCTAATTGAGGTTAGTTTTTTCCAGTTTATGTATCAGCGACTGGTATTTATAAGACTGTGGTTTGTAGATTTTGTTGGTAAATCGCCTTTTCAATAACATGATAGTAACGAGTGAAGTTTCGCCGTACTGCCCGTACTGGATGCCATATGCCAAATACGGTATTTCCCGTCCATAACAGCTTACATTGGAGTATTGTATTCCTTGTTTTCACTATGTGTTTTCAGACATTTATCGCCGGCTTGGAAAATTTGGTGAATAGAGATGCTGTAGACGAAGCGGCCAAGGATTTTGTGATAAATTTGAATACACAGGTAATTCCGCAATTCGACTTCTTGGATGTATTTGGCTGTTTGTGGTTTGGTACGATTGTCCCGAGCATGTGTGATTATGTGATGTTTGATACCCTGTGATAAGCTGTGTGTGGGATAGCCATCATAGGATGTAACCATTCCGAGCCGAGGAGTTTCTCACAACGTTGTTAAAAGGTTAAGGTTAGACCCTATATGACCCTTTTTGTAAGCTCGAGTAATACGTAACTTTTAGATCAACAGGAGAAAGCTGGTTCGCGCAATCATGAACTGTGTTAAACAACGCATGGATCTTCTACCGTTCCTTGGACGATTAGTGGCCACGTTGAAGCCAGCCATGCCCGATCTTGTCAGTGATGTGACGCAGCAGACTATTAAACAGTTTAGGTAAGATTTGCATAACCTTTGTAGAATAGGTATATAGATAGTATCCAGGTCGGTAGGCAAGTTATGAGTGTAACAAAGTATAAAGGAAAAGATGGTGAGAAACGGAGTAATAATAAAGAGTGGAAGATTTGACTTATATTGATTATGATATTGATTATGATCACTCCCTTGTAATTGTTCGTTTGTACTGAACGTATGGTTATTTTCCGTGTGTTGTTATGTTCCGTATGATGGACGTGAAAAAGGAGTTATACTGTAGGAGTAGGATTAATGTAATAATTACACCTATGAATGAGGCTGATGAGCCAGTGATTGCTGCCATTTAGAGCCTATGCCACTGGAACAGAGGATGGTTTTCTGGATCACAAAGTGAAAAATGTGACTTTTGTGGCTGAATTGGTATGTTTAACTTTTTTTCTTTTAATTGTTTTAGCTCAATTCAGTCTAGGTCTAGTAAGAATCCATGGTTTTGATGCCATTTGCTGGTTTAAGTTTTCAGCACCTTCGCAGCTAGTTTACTTTTAACAAGCATGCTCTTGACTATTTTTGCTAAATCTGTTAGCTTTTGTGTAGCTTTCTTATATATGAATGAAAGTTGATTTCAACGTGTTTCACACAGGATTCAAGACCACAGCTTTCGTGTTTTGTGGCTGTTTTGATGTGCGAATGTTGGTATGTGTGTGCTAATTGTAAGGGCTAATTGAAGTACGCTTAACTATATATAGTTTTTATAATAGTAGTTTTAGGTGAAATTCGGCATAATTCCCCGTGCTGAGGCGTTAAATTGCTTGCGAATGTTGGTCTACGACTTCTCTGGCCCGGCCATTGATCAGACGTGTAGTATGTTGGAGACCTGTGGAATGTATTTGTATAGGTGGGTATGCTAATTTCTCATTTTCATTGTCTAGCAAACCAACAACACCAACAATTTACTGTCGTTGACCCAAACAAAATGTATTTATGAGCGTATACACGCTAATGTACATCCAGCCTGGTTCCCTCATTTGTTTGTGGCAGCTGTCTGTCATTAATCATAATAATACATCTAACGCTTCAAGAGTGCGCATTTTTATTCGAGGGTGGGAATATACTTTCAATGTTTGCTTATGGTCACATACACTCACACATGGTATTTTGTCTAGAGAAGGTTGCGTGTGTATGTGTAAGCAAAAAAAGACATTACATTACTTCATATTTTTTGGCCGTTGGGTACGATCCGGTTTATGTTTCAGAACTGCTGATAGTCACCCGAAGATGCGCATCTTATTGGACGTTATTGAGAAGAAGAAGTCGAGAATAAAGAACAGTCGGCATGAGGTGAGCGAGAAGTGCTTCGAAAAAAGAAACCTGCAGTTTCTCGGAAATTAGTTAAGCGAATGCAATCACGTTCCTCTCTTGACACCTCCCTTGACAGTCTTGTCCTCTCTTGACCTCTCTTGACAGTCTTGACTTGACTAGACGGCGCATCAGATGAGATCATCTCCTCACAATCAGAGCAAAAGTCACGATTGTGTTTTGGATCATCTAGTGGTTGTAGTGTCAACGAAAACGTCGATCTAGACTTGTCCTGTTAAAGTCATTATTTTAAGACACTCGTTGAAAATGCTCTACACACCGTTCGACCGACCGAGAGTCAACGCGCACCTCTGCGACCTCCAATGCACGAGTTTGTGCGATACTTGGTTAGTTGTATTACGGTATTTTTTAATTTGCGTATCCCTGGTGGTCTTGTCTCGTGGCCTGGTCCGTGCAGGGTGTGAGCTTGGTTAGCTCTCATTTAGTTGGAGTAACAAATCCACGGCTTATTGATACCGAGTGAACTTTCCCGCATTTGGATGTGGCATGAAACATGGCGATTTATAATCCACGATATTGGTTTTCACACGTGTTCACGTATGACGTAAAATACCCTATTTTTACTATGGGGTTTCCAAGTATTCCAAAAATTCGGTGTGATTCTGTCAGTTGTCAATACTACGTTTTCTGCACCAAACCTGCATATGTAATATGGTAAAATTAAAAAAAAATTCTCGTTAGTTCCAATATACTGTAAATTTTCAGCATACTTGGAATCCCCATTACTCTGTGAGACTCCCATTGTCCTATATGATTTCGATGTTCGAACTTGAGTGTAGTTTCCTGGTTCAGGTGGTCAACATGCGCGAGGACACGGTGGACGATTACTTGCGATGCTTACGGCGAATAAATTGGTTGGATGAGGAATTGTGTGGTTCGTTACTGTATTTATCGGGTCCCAAGAGTGGTCCTTTTCCACTGTCATTTTCCTGTTTTTCTCTCTTTGTCTCTATCTCGAAAATGCCGAAATCCAGTGGCTGTATCGCTGTATGCGCCAGAACGCGCCGGGAAGCTCCCAGCCTCCCAGTGCGAGGTGTGAGAAAGAGAAGGTTCACACGAATCAGGGACACGCAGATACAAATTGTCCATCCCTGGGAGGTTCCTTCGTGCATACGGCCACAGACTGCATATTTTTCAGCGTTGGACCTGAGAACTGTGTTTTTTTGGCTTGAAGGTCGAAGATCTCGCTTCCCATCTGAAAGTAGATGCATAATTTGCGTTTTTTTTTTGCAGATTTCACAGTGCAGTGTCTGTCGTCACCGTGGTTGCTTGCCTATTCGAATTTGCAACATTTGGCGTCAGCACTATCGGGATTAGCATTTATTAAGTACCATGAATGGACGGCCACGGAAGTTGTGGACAACCTGATCGAGACAATAAGGTTTTTTTTTTCTGTGTTTCGTCCGTCTTGTACAGTACCACGTACGTATAGTGACTGGTTTTTATAAGGTACCTCAGCATAGAATGTCCATCGTGTACAGTATTACGTACATATTCGTCAATCTTGTAACGTACCACGTACATATTCGTCTATCTTGTACAGTACGCCTACCCCGTACGTATAGTGCGTGGCTTTTTTATACGGTACGTTAATCAAGGTAAAACAGAATAGAAATGGGTCACTATTGGATAAATTTTGACTGTGATCGAAAAACTGGGGTATTGGACGAGCGGGAATCGAACCCGGCGTCTTTGGATTACCGGTCCACTGCGTGAACCACTAAGCTACCGCCACCCACCACTATTTGATGTGATGTGTCAGTGTTAGTCAGCTTTTGTTTTAGGCTGGCTCTGGAATCGCACAACGATGCACTGAACCAAAAAGCGATGTCGTGCGTGGCGTACCTGGGAGAATTGTACAACTACTCGATAATAAACTCGGGTGTTGTGTTCAAGGTAAGAGTTTTTGTGTATTGTGAATTGTGATTTTTGTTCTCTTCCTCTTGGGGTGATGTACAGTGCCTTTGAGATGAGACACAGAGCTCTTTAGGAGTCAGGATCTTGGTGTACCTGGGGCTGTACGTACAGTACAGAGTCATTGCAGGATCTGTCCGTCTCTATATCTCTGTCCACATCCACAGCAACTCTCTCGCTCTCTCTCACGTACAGTAGACCTTACATAACTCCCTCACTCATGTTCAGTTCGAGATCTTTCCCTCGTGGTGTATTCCCGTTACTACTACTGTATGCAAATTCCTTCTCAATACGATGACAATATTTCCACAAAATTAAACTCGTCTATGTTATCTAATATAAACTTTTCTCAGGTACTGTATCAGCTGATCTCTTTCCCTGAACTACCCGAAGAGTGGGATGATTTCACGAGGATCAGGTGTGAAGGTTTAAGTGATTTAACATGATTTAACATTATTTGTTGTTATTTGTACAGTTTACTGAAAACAACATTGGACCTTGCCTCCTTGCATATTGTTTTCTATATCAGAACTAAAACGAAGCTTAACTGGTTTTATGTGACAATATAATTATTCTTTAGCTCTTGTAAATGTAGAATGAGAAATTTTAAACATTGTGCATGTCTAGCAAGGTCATATATGACATAGAATACAGGTCAAACAATTGTGCGACTACTGAATTAGAAATTAGAATAATTTGGTTTCTTTCAGAATGGTGTGCGAATTGCTTCGTGTGATAAGTGAATTCTTCCGCAGTGGACAGGGAAAGCTGAAGATGAACGATTTTCTGACATTCTTTATGAAGTGTGTTTCTTGGTATTATAATGGATTTGCAAAATGTTTACCAGTGGCTAGCGTGGTGTACTGGGTGCCGTATGTGGTTTCTTATGACTAGTCTACTAATGCTTTAATTTTTACTTTTCAGGTACTACTGGATGAAGAGAACGCAGTGGTTGGCCAACGCATTGGAAACAGAAGCTGAGGATGAGCCAATGTGGGTATTTGAGTTTTTTTGTAGTTTGTAGTTTTACACACCAATTTCGAGAAGCTATGCATTTTAATGGAAGTCACTATGCTTCTGCTCCAGTTAACATTAAATACAGACGGATTCGTTTTAGTAGTAAATGGCTCCACGTTCAGCTGAAACCTAGGATGTGAAACATTTAGTTTTTTTTTGGGTGCTTACCTAACAACTAATAGTAATGCAACTAAGTAACTAGCACACTAGTAAAATAAGTAAATCGTTCACGCTTTAAGAGCTTGCACATTTATTCAAGGGTGGTACAATACATTTTCAAAGTGATCTTTATGACTTGTTCCGCGGAGTTCCTAAGCATTAGGCGACGAGTTCCAGATGACAGTTTCTCGACGTCTTCGGGCCGTGGCAAGGAGCAAAGAGGACTAGTAAAGCATGTGGTTAATTAATTACTGTAATTAAGATAATTACATAAATAATTGTAATATTTAAGTTTCCCGCCCGAACTAGAAGGTCAGGTAGAAGAACAGTACAAAGTCTTGCGCGGCTCACTGAAGGAGATGCCCAAATCGTTGGACCATGCGGAGAGACTTGTGCACGTATTAGAGGAATCGTATAAGGCCAGGGTGCGTATTACTGGTTGCTGAAATAGTAGCGTCGATTCTTATATTACTTTATCGATCAATATCAATCAATAATTTATTACGCGCACATACAGTTCAAAATGAACAATGTTATGCAGGCGGTTGTGGAATGTGTAGTTAATTACCTGTATTCTAGTACTACAAATATACGGTTTAGTCAATTTGCTTAAAATTCCATTCATTTCAGGTCGAGGGTATATTGGCGGGTGTACAGTCCGAGGATACGGTAGCGGATGAGGAGATAGAGGAGGGCAGCAGACGAGTGCGAAGTCTACATCAGATTGCAGAAGAGGACGAGGATAGTCAGGCGAGGTACTGTAGGGAAGAGAGAGTGGGTTAGAAAAGAGGTTCAGAGAAAGAAAGAGAGAGAGAGAGAGAGGGTTCAGAGAAAGAGAAAAGTTTACTTCGAAAACATTTGCCATTCAAAATCGTGCCTATTCCGGTATCGGTTTGCATGGACATAAACATTTGTTGCTCGCGTTTTGCCGTCTCCGTTCATATTGTGCCAGTGAGGCCTGTAGGAGCCTTTTTTGCGATGAAATTTTTGCTTCTCGAATTCAACGCCCTGTTTTATAGCTGTATAGAAAATTTAGTGCCTGCTCTTATTGTTAGTTCTTTTATTTCTTTACAACACCCCGTAAAAGGCAATATACCGATTTGTGCATAATTTATGGGTGTTTTTGCAATTTGCTTGATTAAGTGAGTGAGAGGTATTTTTGGCTGAATCTAGCTGTAAGCTATAAAACGGTTGAGTGCCCCAGAACGGGATGTAAAACAGTGCGTAAAAAATAAAAACGTGCACGAAACACCTACGCATTGGCTTTCGCCGCGTCCGAAGATAATTAGAGTAATTAGATCTTAGGTATTTAGGTATGTATTTCCGTAATACATAACAGAGTGAAACTAACAAGAGGAAACAGAGTGACCGTAGTTGGGTGGTCACATTTTACCTAACTTTGTCGACCCCCAGCCAGGTATAACATGACACATGACTGGAAACTGGGAGCGCATTTATTTTGTTTGAACTGGTTATTAGCACTGTGTTGTTATAAGATAGTAATGTTTAAAGCGAAATAGCGAAATACCGACCGCTTTTTGAACACATCGAGTAGACCAGCATTCTTATGCAGCTTATGCAAATGAACATAAATCAGAATAAAAAAAATCGAGCTAATTTCGAGTAACTTAGCATAAATACGCAAGAATTCAGTTGTCCGCGAAAAACCGGCCGATATTTTGCTTTAACTAATTGTTAGGGTGTGGTACGGTAGTGTAGTACTGTATTTCTGACATTGAGCGAATACCGTTTAACTTATTCTTAGTTTAAAAGGTAATACAATACAATAACGCTTCATCTTTGGTCTTTTTCTTTTGGCATCGGTTTTTCGTCCCCAGGAAATTCGCATCATATACCAAGTGCTATATTTACCTGCGCATGAATATTCTACACACTATTGAATGTGACCGCCGCGTACGTATCGTTAGTCGTTATGTAATTCAATCCGATGGGAACTTCTCAATACACGCGGCTCACTTTTTCCCATTATAGTGCGCCTGTAGGCTGTGGTAAGAAGAACCTATGGAAGAATGTACAAATTGAATAATTGTGGATATAAGGTGAATAGTTGATAGTTAATGTCACATGTGTGTGGAGGGGCTGTGTAGCTTGCTAATTAGGCACTGACAATGAGAGGATCTGGACTAGGTCTTGAGGTCTTCAATAAATAATTACCTTGGAGACTTGAAGTGTAAACCACAGGGAGCAGCTAAAATGTGTATGTACCAGCCGGCTACGCCGCCTGAGCCGCCGTTCCATACTAATGAAACGTCTGTAACGTAGATGAAAATCTTTACCAATTAAGACAAACATCGTTCTTTCACATGGAGAATATTCAAACTTGAGCGGCGGCACTCTTTTATATCCAAAGCGGAACAATTTATTCGAATTCTACTTCCGTAACGTGAGTGCTAGCGCGCGCTACAGTTACTCTTTTATATAATAAGACACTTTACTTGCATTCAACCAACATTGGCACTGTTTTTCTTTTTTTTGAACAGAACAGATCAACAGAGAAATTGTGAAGATGTTTATTAAATTCGATAGGTGTGCATACTTCACAAGGAGCTTATATATTCGGGGCAAGAAAAAAAGAGCTTTGTGTACTTCAGTAGTAATAAGTTGAATATTAAAACGAATGAAAATGGTTAATAAATTAAGCAATTAGTACTAGAATCACGATATCACAGTTTATTCAATATTCATTTGCTGAAATAATTATCAGTCACTGGGATTTATTGCCCTGTATTTATTAATTGCAATATTTCTAATTTCATTTAAGATATCGAACAGCACATTTACAACTTAACAAAAACTACCAATTTGGGATTGACATATCGACATAGAATATATAATTAGAATGTGTTTTGTTCTCAAACTACAATAGTTTTGTTCCTCGATTAGGTATTTCATAAGCGCAGTCGATTTCTCGTTTCCTTGTTTTGGCGAAGTGTTTCTGTTCAGTTAGCACATCTGCACATCTGAATCTGAAAATTTAGTATACATTATTCTTATCCTGGAATTCGTGTCGTGTAAGTTTAGTTATAGACCTTATTTTCTGACACAAATTAAGTCGGTGAAATATATCATAACGCTGGGTAAATCATAATATGCCGTCATATTTTACATATATAACCATTTTCTGCTAGTTTATTTGTAACTTGGTGCCTTTTAACTTTTTAATAACTCGCCCGGCGATGCTAGTACTGACTGATATGAATGTGTGCGATAATCTGATTTTCTCTATCTCGTAATGTGGAATCGTGGAAATTTGTTTTCAAGGAGAGGAGGTGTTATTTCCGAGTTTTTAAAGCCCTCAACTTGCTCAAAATTTTAATTTCAAACGAGGACTAGAAAATATTTATATTTACTAATGTGACGTGCTTAGGGGTTGTTTTGATTGGCCGAGTCGGCCGAGTTCCCAAGGCTGCTTATTTCTGGCGCCCCTACTTATTTAACTTATTTAGCATCCAGCAGTTAGTCAATATTCTGGGCAACTGACGTTGGTTCTAGTATTCTGATAATAAATTTGATGGAGTACTATGAATAACAGTATAAGTAATCAAATAATCGACTGTTGTTTGTAAGTAGTGCAAGAGTTTCAGAGAGGGAGAAAGAAAAATATATGAAGAAAGATTATTATATGAATACAAGGCGAAGAAGACAGGGGTATAAATAAATACGTGTTGGAGTAGGGAAGAAAGGATAAAATAAATAAAACGATTATATTAAAGCGAAATACCGGCCGGTTTTTGAAACACCTCGGGTAGGGTAAAGCAGCATTCTTATGCAGCTTATACAAATGAGAGTAAATTCGAAATTCAAATACAAAAATCGAGCTAAATTTGATCAAAGTAGCGTAACTACATAAGAAGTCAGTTGTCCACGATGTGTTTCAAAAACCAGCCCGTATTTCGCTTTAAATAATATGATATATATTTCAGTGCGTCGGAAATGGCTCGACCCGAGCACATGGACATGGAAACTGAGGAAGAAGAGGAAGTACATGTGAATATGCAACAGGTTAGGGGTTTTTTGACCTTTCAAAGACAGTTGAAGGGATTTGTCTTGGAACTGTAGGCCTGCTTTTGATACTTCCCAATATTGAGTCTTGACAGAACGACTTAATCTTCTGAAGGGTGTCCAAATGAGAGTTCTGACGACTGAGAGACACAGAGAAAGAGAGAGAGCGAGAGAGAGAGATGGTGATGATAGAAATAAGAAAGAGACGCGTTATTGTTTTTTCCAAGAGCGTTTTTTGTAAATAGCGATTTTAGCCCAAGATTTTTCCCGAGGATGAGGAGTTTATGAAGGACTTGGATCGAATGATGTTGGAAAGTATGAAGGTAAGAGTAAGAGAAGAGACTTTACGCTAGCTACCTTGGTATATAGAAGGGCTCTGAGATTTCGTAGCAAGGGGTGCAGGCTGGTGCGTGAAAACACGCACGAACCACCTCCGGATTGGTTTTGACCACCTCCGGAAGCAATTGGAAATTAATATATTTGACCGAAACATGGTGTTTTATTAAAACGGTCTATCACTAAGCTGAAGAAACCACCTCCATTTACGGTAGCGTAGCGCCCCACTTCTAAATTGACACATACTTTTGTCTCCTCAGTAACTGTGTATCAGAAGTTTTATACTTCTTCTGTATTGCACGAATTCAGGGTCCATCTACATCTTCGGCTCCCCACGGAAATATTACAGCTCCACAGAAGGCGAGAGAACAATCGAAGAAACTTGCTTTCGGTTGGTTTATTGATTATACCGTATACCCAGATGCCTTACCGTATACTTACTGTTACTTATGTGGTTTAAACCCTATCCCTCACACTCCAACAAGGCAAGGTGCCTTTTTGTTTTGTTGCTCCTTTCGCCTCGCCTACTTTCCGCGAAAAAAGTAAGAAGCAAGTCGGTAATCAAATTTGTTTTCTGGAACTAGGTTTACGCCCAAGTTGTCGTAAAATCACGTTTGAAGTGTATGGCTGTTTTTGCAAACTTTTTGATTTGCATGTTCTTTACGTAAGTCGAACCAGTTTATTCCTGCTCCCCACATCCCTGCTTCCTTTTTTCTTATTTTTCTCTACTGCCGCCGAAAATGTGCGCAATTTGCGAAGTAAGTTAGCGGCACGGGCCCGCGGGCCCCCCTCGTCTTCTAGATTTGATTATAGCAGTTGCGTTGTGTGTGTGTGTATGTCTCTGCCTGTGTATTTCTCGTGGGGGTATATGTAACAGGAGTTATGGAAACATTATGTTGGAAAAGTGTTCTAATAGTTTTAGGGTGGTTTTCACAAAACACGTGTCATATCGCTTTACAAATAACAAGGGTTTTTCATCTCCCTGTCTTTCGCGGTCCGGAATTTTTTCTCGCCTAAAGTGCTTTTCTTTTTCCTGTACGTTTCAAAACATGCGATCGTCTTGTAGTAGAAAAATGACAGAATGGAAATTTGATTGACGAATAACCACCTGTCTATTTAGAGAGAGAGAGAGAGGGAGAGAGAGGGAGAACAGAGAGAGAGAGAGAGAGAGAAAGAGTGGGTAAGGGAGAGGGAAAGAGATAGTAAGAGATCTATGCGAAACCAACCATAGACCAGAATAGAAAAGGAATGTTTGAGAAAAAAAATGAAAGAAAAACATGGAATGATGGATATCCATGAAAATTGACTCGGGGCTTGGGTCTTGATATATTGGGCATAATGGTAGTGGTGTAGATGAACTTTGATTGACACTTTTTGGATCTTTGTGCTCATTAGGCGGTGGGCGTGATCAATTTTCTGGATTAAATTGTATTTTGTTAACCATTTTTGGGGATTGGGGTAATTAATGCAGTAAAGTATGGTTTACACATACACTATAGTCTAATTTCCAGCATTTTTGATTTTTGTGCGGGCACTCTTCTTTACTTTGCGATTGTTGTAGCTGTATGTAATTGGTATACATGTAGTCCAGGGTGTCGCCTAATAAGGAAGGGTGCAATGGTGCTAAACGGAAGTGCGCAATTCTATGTAATAGTCAGAGTGATGGTGATGTGGTTGAATTCTGGATTGTTTTTTTTTAGATTTTTGTATATATGTATGGTTCTGGACTTGTCATACAGAGACAAAGGAAGAGACTTAGTAATAGAGAGCGAAAGACAAATAAGAAGGCAGTAGAATAAGAGAGAGAGAGAGTGTGTGAGAGAGAGAAAGAGAAAGAGAGCAAGAGAAAGAGAGAGAGAGAGAAAGAAAGAGAGGGGAACTCTAGTCTATGTCTATGTATCAACAAACTTGTGCCCAAATTGAGTCAAGATACTTGAGGCTCTCGCCGTCTCCTTTACACCGAAAAGCAGTCGAAATTTTTAATAATGTCGAACATACAAACTGGGAACATCTCTCTCTCTCTCTCTCTCTCTTTCTTCTTTCTTTGTCTCTCTCATCCCTATCTCCCTCTCCGGGAGTTCATTTTCCCCGTCTCGGATCTAGTTCTTATCGGTTTCTGAAACTAACAAAATTGAATAAATAACGTTCTCTTCCCGCACATCTTACATCGCTATGGACACCCGAAAAAGTAGTGTACACCTTTGTGTATGGGAAAGTTTTCTGGGGGATTGGGAGAGGTATTTAGTAAAGGGAGTTGTTAGATGAGAGGGTCGCAAGAAGTTTTAGTGGCAGCTAAGCAACCCACTGTTAAGGTTTTTAAGTTTTAAGGGACTCTTTGGGTTGAATTTGAATTGTCGCTTGATTTTTGTCGCGTGGATGTGTCAGTCCTGCTGATTGCTTTAGCCTTTCTTGATCATTATGCGTACAGTACCGTAACCAAAACCGTTTGAGAACGTGCATCCTCGTCGGTAAATCGTACTCCTTCAAGGGATTTATGTGTAGTCTTTGAAAGAATATCCCGATGTTTAAAGCGAATATGCCTGAGATTTGCCACGGGGTCAACTAGCGCGTTTACTATAGAAAGGTAAACTTTGAAAATCATTTTCTTTTAACTGGGTAACTTTAGACAACTTTTGTTCACGCATTCTATTAATACAGCTTAGCTTCAAAAAACTTCAACTTTATTCCCTTTAAAGTCCGCTGCCGGCTATCAAATGTTCATCATTGCAACGAAGCAAAAGATTTGAATTGGGAAAAGTCGTGCCCTATCCTAGTGTAGGAGAAGAAAGCACGAAGACATGGTTATGCGGTGCCGCATTCAACCAATTTGATGAAAATGTGCGCGACCAAAAACGGATTTACGCGAGAGGGAAGGGGAGATCGAACTACGATGGAGAGCACATATGTGCACATACACATGTAAAGTAGAAGGATTCAAGGATTGGGGATGATGACGTGATGTCGTGATAAGAGGGAATTTAAAGGGAAGGGCTAGGCTTAGGCTTAGGCTCATGACCGCAGAAAAACTGTTGCAGAAGAGAAATTTCGTCCGGGAACCAGTGTACTTTCGCTTGGTAAATTTATGAGCATGCGAATAGAATAACGAAAAGCGAAAGCGAAACGAAAAGGGACTTAAAGCGAACTACCGGCCGGTTTTTGAAACGCATCGTGGACAACTGAATTCTGAAGTGTTTATGCTAAGTTGCTCGAATTTAGCTCGATTTTTTATTATAAGTTATGCTCACTTGCATAAGCTGCATACGAATGCTGGTGTACTCGATGTGTTTCAAAGAACGGCCGGTATTTCGCTTTAACATAGGATATTACATTACCAATACCGGGTCCGCAAGATGATTTATTCTCTGTTATCCGGTGAATAAATAAAAAAATCCCTATTGTTAGCAAAGAACAACAATAACAACAAGAAAAGCGGCATCTCAGTTTATCCGAGTCACCATTCGGATCGGGAGCCCGACGGGGGAAATTGGCCATTTGAAATTATAGACAAATGTCCACTAGAAGAAGAGCTGCGAATAAAACGAGGTTATTTAAAGGGAGAGGGCATGCCGAAGGGAAATCCAAATCGTAGTATAGTGAAAGTTGAAAAAGTAATGATAATGCTTCGAGAAGAAAACGACATGCGATAGTAAATATAGTGTAATAGCTTGTATGTATTCAGCAAGATTTTTTCTTTGTGTCCAAAAGCGGTATCTTCTCTTTAGCACTTTTTCTTTAACAAGGGCCTTGCTCAAACTTTCATCCGTGTGCCCTAGATTTGGCCACTTCATTTAAAATTAGTAATAGCCGGTGACTTTAAAAAAGTCACCTGCGTTTGGCACATTTATAATGCAGAAGTGAGCCTTGCGCCATGACATGCCTGAGGCATATTAGCGTGAAAAAAACGTTTTCGAAGTTTATCAGTTGTATAAATATGCAGCGTAATCCTAGAAGTAGAAAATTTTGCGAGATGGAAAGAGAAAGGGGTAGAGAGAGGATAGAGAGAGAGAGAGAGGATAGAGAGAGAGAGCAACTGGCACTGTAGTTTTTATAGAATGATAAAGTATTTTTTTTAGCTGACGAGGCAACCTTCAAAAAAGCCAGACCAGATGACGAGGAACTAAAACCTGTGCTGCTCACGCGCGGTAAGAATCGCAAGATTGCGCTCAAAAGCGTGAACTTGGGAGAAGAGGGACTGGAGAAACAGTGGAGAGCGCAGATGGAGAAAGAGCGAAGGTAGGGCGATTTTATTATTTCAGTGGCAATTATAAAAATCGGGATGTTTGTATATTTGTGTTGGAAGCGAGATTGGTATGTGAAAACTAGAGAAAATCACAGAGTGAGGGTGAGAGCTGAGAGCTGTCTTTGAAAGATAAATACAGTAATTCTTAACCCACCTGAGAATTGCAGGGAACGTGAAATGCTGAAGCGAATCACGCTACAGCACAGCGAACGAATCGCTCAAGAAGAGGAGTTTGGCGAATTCCCGCCGCTATGAGCTGCGCTGACTGTTTCGAACGGATGACTGTTGAGGAATTTGGAAATATCATGGAGATGGACGAATCTGCAAGTTACTGGATTAGGCTTAGGCTTAGGCTTAGTTGGGGATTTTGACCAATTGGCTGACGTCACGTCCACTTTGCTATTATAGCTTAGAGCATATGAAAACAGTATATTCGTTATCGCTTTTCCCGCCTGTTCTTTTGCGCTTTGTTTTTAAAGGGTTGTGTGCCTTGTATCAGGGAGTAATCGGTAATGTGCATGATTTTATGAAGCTGTTAGTAGTTGTGCTGATTGTACGTACAGTTGTGTCCTCGTTGGTATGGTTGCTATTTGTGTTCCTAGTTTTTTTCACGCCCAAATATTCTCTTCTTTTTTTGTCTTTACCTTTACCTTAGGGGCCCTCAGTCAGTTTGGGTTTTACTCGCTCGGTGGGGGCCACATCCCTCTGGTTGGGGGTATGGGGCATAAGCCGGGAATACCGAATTATTCACGAGAGTTCCTTGGTTGAAAAGTCAAAAAAGAGGGTCAAAATGCCTGCTATTTCGTGTTGTTCACTCACCTGAGAGAGGGCCGGGAGCATAAAGTATTCAGATGGGTTTTTTGTAGTTTATAGTCGGGAAGAATGATGAATCTATCGATTTTTTCAACAAGATATTTCGATTTTAGTTATTGAATTTAGTGTTTTTGGGGGGTTTGTGTAGTTTTGTATTGGGGCGAGGGGAGAAATTTTATTTATTGGGCAATGACTTACCTAATAAGGGAATAGGTGAACCCGTGTAGTGGCGGTGTGGAACCGCAGCGCTATGGAAAGTAGAGATGACCCGTAGTTGGTTGAAAGTTGAAATATTGATTGATTTACTGTTTATGTTTGATCAGTTCCTTTGATAGAGACCGAATATAATTAGAAGTAGTAGGAGTAATTTGGAGGGAGACCCTAGTCGGGCGGAGTTGCACATTTCGCGCGTGCAAACGCACACGCGTTGGAGAGCTCGCCGTTCGTGAACGTAGCCTGAAGTTAGGCACGGTATTAATTAAAGTGGTGGAGGACATGGTTCTCCAAGACAGTTCTGTTTTCTTTGTAAGAATGATTAACTTATAAATTAGAAACTACTCACCGAGTTGTACAGACCGCGTTAGAGTGCGCACATTCTGACAAGCCATATGCTGAAAATTATTCCTTCGCTCGCAACCGGCACCCAGCCAGTATTCGCCGCCACCTAAATGTTTGCCATTATGTAAATTATGTTGTGCAGCTCTTAAATAGCTTGAACCAGAGATCGGACGGAGATTGGGGTAGCTTTTGAAAAAAATGTCGACGTACAAGTGTAAATTAAGGCTTGTACGAATATGGATTGTCATTGAAAAGAAAACATTTTTTTGGATTCTGCACCCTTGCTTTAGCTTTGTACGTCAAACACTCACAGCAGCCTCCATCTGATCTCTGGCTAAGTACGTGGTAAACTTTTTGTAATACCGGAAATTCCTTCAAGGGTTATGGAATAGTAGCCTACCTACTTGACTATATAACAATTTTTTCGTTGTTTACTTATCAGTTGTCATTAATTGTGCACATTACTAATTGTAAGAAGTAGTGACATTTTTTTGTTTATTCTTTTTGGTTACCTCTGCCTGTTGTAATTCATTGTGTACATTACTAAACAATAAAATGTTTTTTTAAATTGGTTGAGTTTAGATATGCGTTGTAAAAGTCGACACAGTTGATAGATATGAAAATAAGGAAAAGAAATATGGCACGACATTTTTACAGACACATGAATAACGTGAAAAATTAGGGGGTAGAATAAACCCTGCGTAAATTGTTCATTACTGGTTATAAGCAAGGCATTAAAAAGTTCCCTTACCAATATGCATAGTAATTGTCACACATGCGTCTTGATCTCTGTCACATTGAATTGGTTCCATGGGACAAAATGGACGCGATAAACGTGTTGTCACGCGAAACCTGTAAGGAAAATATGTAGGCGGAGGACAGAGTGATGAGCGTCGAACCTTTGACAAGTTGGGAGCTATATTTTCTGGACGGTGACTACCGTAAGAGTTATCGTAGGATAATACAGTCATTTAGGAATGTATACTTGAATAATCTTTAGTAAGAACCTTTGACAATTTACGTGTGTTGATTACTGAAACTTCAGCTTCAAGAGAACTATGACTATAACAAACAATAAGCAAGCCAATGGTAGCAAAACAAAAATACAACGAAACTTTTTCGTTTTTTTCGGCATATTATCAGTATTAGTTAAGGATCTTACAAGTAAGCTAGCTCTAATTAACTTTACTTGAGGACTTATACATTGTTGGCTACTTACCTGTCTAACTGTGTCGAGTCAGGAGTTGGCACACATGTCATACACGACAGTCCACTTACAGGATTGATAAATAATAACAATAAAATTATTAATGAGAATATTTGGGGTGTTTTAGGAAATGAGGCTTTTAATAAGTTTATCAAAGGCATAGTGTAGGGACATGCTTTTATTGTATTATTGTCAAGTGGTGTCGGTGTAGTAGCTCGAGTACGCCCGAGCCTTTGTTTTGACTTAGCGTAGATTCTTTGTAGCTGAATATTAGAATACAGTATTGTTGATTGACGCTGTTGAATATAGGATTGTTTAGAAGTTGAAGCACTGGCATAGTGGCAGCATTCAAAATGGACGGACATCAAGGCATACTTTTATGCAGTGAATAAAACCAAGTCCGAGATTCTGGTAGTTGTGTGATTATCCTGAAAAATAATTGGCATTATTGTTGGTAAACTGTAAACCAGTAAACCGGCACTGCGCGATGGCGACAAAAATAAATTAATAATATGATTTATTGGCAGACAAAAAAAAGAATCAAAACAGAAAGAATATAGACTAAAGATTAAAATAGTGTCTTTGACTTATTTCGGAGTTGCTCTTTCCCCAGCGGAATAGGTAAAAAGTGATATCCTGTTTCAAAAAGAGATAGGTATGATCATTTTCTTTCCAAAGGTGTTATCGTTACTTGTTATAAAGGAAAATAAAATCAAACTTCGTCACGTCAATGAAGTAAGAGACCGCATAAAAAAGGATAATGATATTATTCGGCTAATGAGAGGAACACAGGCTGGGACCTCAACCCTGGGACATAAAGCCTAAGACTTTTAAGGTTCTAAAGTAGCCTAGATGCCCTAGGCCCTAACTAAGGTCCAGTTCTTTATTCGGATAAATAAATGCCAGCTGGAAGGCATGAGAGCAGGAGCTTCCGTTGACTGAGACCCTCTGTGGTGGTTGGGGGCGTGGCTTGGGTCCTAAGGAGAGAGCTGTAAATTGAGAGAGAGTTCATAGACACCAAGACAGAGACCCACTGGGATCTAAATTTGAATGACACCTTTTTTGGAAATTGCTAATTATAAGTAAAATACACTTATTGGAAGAAAAAAAAAACAAGTCTTGAGAGGGAAAGATTTGGAAGAGAGTTACTTTTTCTATAAAGGGACCAATTACTTTTTCTTTAGTAAACTTCGATAAGCAAATACTATTTCGGTGTGGTTGACAAGGTGAGATAAATATACGAGTTTATTTATCTTTGTCTTGTTCTGTGGGCCACTGGTGCGCAGTTAGCGTGCGAATGTGGTTAGTATGGTAATTTAGTCGCTAACACCTTGAGTGGAGGTGCGCATCATCATGGTTTACACAGCACACATAAATGTTGTTGAGTAATTCAGCAATAGTCATAATTAAAAAAAAAACAATATAAACTACTAATAATAGCCAAAAAATAAAACCAAATTCATAAGAATACTGTGTTTTTCACGGAAAGTGGAAAATGTCGCCGGAGCAAAATCATATTTCATCACGTCTCATTTGTTGATTTGTTCAAGGCTTGTACACAAAATAATAAACTGCGATTATGTTATGTCAATAATTATGTTGCGATTTAATTCGATTTCCAACCCAAGTACTTTGTAAAAAAAAAGTTTTTTTTGGTCCATTGTTGTGTGTTTCTATGTATGTATGATCCTAATTGTAAGTGTGTTTTTATTATTATCTTTATGTTAATTTTTTTTTTTTTCTGGATTGTTTGATGAATGAAATGATTTATCATTTAGTATATACACGAGAATCCTTTTTATTCATATTGTGTGCAAAAGGCTAGTTTGGCACGCAAATGTGATGCGGAATTTGTTCAAACTGATCTCAAACGAAACCAACTGCTCATGTTTACTTGGAAAGCGTGTTGTTTGTGATATGCATATAGTTGTCAAAAAACGATCTGATCCGGAGCCTTGATAGAGCAACGGCTCAAAAACTTGTTCATACGCTTCCTTTTTGTGCAATTGTTACCACTGTTATCTATCAGCTATGTATACTGGTTTGATATCAATCGCACGCACGAGAAAATGGCTTATAAAAGCGGGATTTATCAGTTACATTGTCGGATTAGAGCATTGTTTTGTTTCAGAGCGCAGCTGAAGGATTTTATATTCTAATACCAATGTTTATTACTCTATGTAGCTAACTATCTGTTCCTTATTGAATAGTACTGAATGTACCTTGCACTTCTAACTTCAGTTTATTATATGCGAAATATATATAGTAAATCGGGCTCGTTTGTTTATCAAACAACGATTTATGCTCTCTATATTTAACTGATAGGAAGTTGATGCTAGTTGTAACTGTTGTTTCTATGAAAAGAGGACGTGCTTAGCTTCTATGCCAAAACTTGTCGAATGCGCATATTGTGCAAATCGATCAACAAATCAATAAATCCTAATTCTCAGAGATGAAAGTGCACACGGCCACTTTCCTCGCTTCTTCCGCGTCCGGAATCGCCCTGGTTCTCTGTCTTCTGGCAATCGGCCAAATCTATTCTGATGTGCAGGAGCTCTTCGACGAACTCGACGTCGACATGGACAAGTTCAGGGTAAGTCGGAAGATAAGGGAAGTGCTCACCAAAGAGCGAGGATTAACAAAATAAAATAGCTCCGCGGCTCCGCGGCCCCCCCCCCCCCCCCTGCCCCCATCCTGCCAGACAGGCCTACTCTAATGGTTCATATGTGCCCTTAGCTTCCAAACTCTATATGCCTTAGGTAAACTAATGGCATGTACTATAATTTTATCTATTACAGGGCCTGACCAACGGCATGTGGTCCGACATGCAGCAGATGGGCGCACAGATCCGTCATAAGCGTCAGTCCTACAATGCGGGCGGCTACGAAGCGGCCGGACCTAAGTCAGGCACTGGGCCCAGTTTTGCTCCGTCGACTGAGGGTGTATTTGCCCACGAACCTTCTGGCCCAGCACCGCCACCGAGCTGCAACTGTGACCCGGAGAGGCAGAAGAAGTGCCCAAGAGGCCCAACAGGTCCCAAGGGATCTCCAGGAAAACCTGGACTCAATGGATTCCCTGGGTTGGACGGAAAGCATGGTGGGAAGCTTTAAAGTTTACCAGATACAGATAGAATTCCCACCTGACCACAGAAAATATTCTTGTGTGCGGGGAGGTGTCGAGAAAACTGTAGCGTAATAAAGTTTATTATTAAATAAACTGCGTGATAATTCTGGAACAGTCTTTTCACCAGTCAATACACGGTGCTATGCTTGTCTGTAAATTTTTTTAAAATTAGCTTGGACCTACATTGCGAAATAAAAGTAATAACTATGGGTCGCCACATCTACCCTACCTACTAAACAAACGTGGGTTTAGGCTTAGGCTTAGGCTTAGCCGCTCTGATTCCGACGTATAAAATTAAAGTATGAAATTTCTTGCAGGCCACGATTCCGAAGATGTGGAGCCGGCTCAAGGTGAGTCAGGCAATTGCTTCTATTGTCCACCCGGACGACCTGGTGCTCCCGGTCCAGTTGGAAAGCCTGGAAACCGGGGAATGAAGGGAGAAAACGGCCGGGAAGGACGACCTGGACGTGATGGCCACCCTGGACGCCCCGGACCGATGGGACCACAGGGATATGCCGGAAAGACCGGACCCGATGGACATCACGGAGAGAAGGTGGGTTACGATAGTTTTCGACTCTTGACAGTCTTGAGACTGGGCCCATTAGCGTATTGACTCTTCACATAGCGTTAGATGTGGTGTCAGGTCGCTGCGGCTGCCAACGTGAACAAACTTCTTTAAACTTGTTCAGTGGTGTTGACAGAGGTTCCTAAATTATAGAAACAAATAAATAACATATGAGCGCTAAGTAAGAAGAGATTACACGAGCGCATGAAAACTTTGTCTATTTTTGACCTTCTACACTGTTGCTTATTTAAAACCATGTTCAGGGAGCTGATGGCCGCAAGCCCATTGGACGACCTGGACACAAGGGACTTCGTGGACACCCCGGAGAGCCTGGACCCGAAGGACCAGCGGGACACAGCCCCGGAGAGGGAGACGCCGGACCCGCTGGACCACCTGGACCTACTGGACCCGCTGGACCTAAGGTAGGATTCTGGATTTTATTTACTTTGTTTACTCTCTTATAGCAGCCGGGTACAACAGTTTATTGCTCTATGACATAGACACGAGTGAATTACCTCCTTCAAACACTCGTGCTCGTTATTAGACAGCCAATCGAATTTTCTTGTTGTGAGTGTATTGTATAACGGTTTAAACCGGAGTCAGCAGTACAACTCAGACATCAGTCTGAAGTCTGAAGTGCGCTCGCGTTGATCGTTGTGAAAATTACTCCGACTCGAATATTATCGAGATACACACACTTGCTTATCTTTTAACTTTAGGGAGTCGACGGCGGACCTGGCCGCGAAGGTAAGGACGGTCGTGTCGGTCACGATGCCGCCTACTGTCCCTGTCCGGAACGCGGAGCGTTCGGCGGAAAGGGCGGACGCGGAGGCGCGCGCGGTGGAGCAGGCGGCGGCGGTGCCAGCTACGTTACCGGAAAATAATCATCGGACAATAAACTTTCCCGATTGTAATTTCAATCCGACCAAAAGTTCAGCGTGCAATAAAATGATTGAACTCATACCTATGTTTTTTCTGCAAATATTTGAAAACGACATTTAACTGGATTTACGCTGTAATCATGATTTGGACAACTTCTTATTCTGACCGACGATCAAAAATTTGTTTTGGAAGAACCATGGCCCTTTGTCAGTATGGGATGTTTTATACGCGTCGCCGTCTTAGGGCGCCTTTTGATTCTATATGTTATTTATGTAATCAATAAACCTTTATTATAGTAAGTCACGGCAGATATAGGCACCCACATTGATATTGATCCATTGCAGTAAAAACAACTAAAAAAAATTAATTCCAATTTGATAATTCAGCGTCAACTGAGAGCAGTATGGTGATTCAACGCGATCAGTCAGTAATGTGAGAAGGAATAGATAGAAAATGTAGATATGCGTGCATGTCCGGCTTATGGAATAATATCAAAGAAACCATTGTATAAAGATGAGTTACATTTGTGTTTTTTGATTTCGAGATGTGTAGTCGATATGTTTAAAAAAAACGGCCGGCATTTCGCTTTAACTGAAATGTTACCGGGGATAAAACTACATCTTGGCAACTCTCTACCCGAAAAATGTTTGAAGCCCTGTTGCTTCTGCTTCTGGTTTTGTATCTTGACTAAAGCATACTATGCCCTTATTTACCCGAACCTGCACGGGTGTCCTGAGCGCAGTATGCTGTTTTGTAATACAGAATGCAGAACGGCCAACAGAAGTGTGATCCCTTTTTTGTTTTCCTGTCTTTAAAAACAAAACAAAGGCATTTGTAAAATCGTTTATCCAAAACTGAACAACACTGAATATATTAATTCTTCTTTCATTTTCCAGAAGTTGGGTAAGATCCTACGCCTCCGCGGCCGCGTCCTCTGGCACCTTTTCCGAATTGCCCACGTTCCGGACACGGACAGTAGGCGGCATCGTGGCCAACACGACCGTCCTTACCCTCACGGCCCGGACCGCCATCGACACCCTGAAAGGAGTTAATTTGGGAAATGCTTTTAAAATAGGGAATTTTCTACAACATGGGGAATAGTGGTGGAAAACTCTAATTTCCCAGAAAAGCGAACTCTAAATTACTGTGGTATCTTTCTAAAAACTGGTTTCCAAAGTGAGAAGAATTTTTGGCATATTCCTGTTTTATTTCTTTCCCGGTCTATGATTTGATACCAATATAGTAGCCCTAGTGTTCACTGTTCATTATTATTATTGGCTTAAATACCCAAGCTTGAGGTTTTTAAGCAGACATCGTAATAACCGTTTGTATATAGAAGATTTACATCTGTGTCTTTGATTTTATTCCGGGATATAAACCTACCTTTTACTTTTACTACACTAGAGCACGTTGTTACAATTAGATAATTTGTTTGAAACATGTGCTTTTTCAACGACTAACCTTGGGCCCCTGAGGACCAGTAGGTCCGGGTGGGCCTTGGGGTCCTGGGTCTCCTGTGGGTGCTGTGTGGCCAGGGTTTCCGACAGGTCCCACATCACCGGGATGTCCGCGAATGCCCTTATGCCCGGGACGTCCAATAGGCTTCCGACCGTCGGCACCCTAACATTGAATAAAATAGACCAAAAATCGAAAGTTTTAAAATGTATATGAAAATTCAATAAAAAAAGCGTCAATTACATTATGGCTATACAGTCCTTGACGGACTTTTGAATATGGGCCTTATTAGCACCTCGGGTTTCAAAGTACCAATAGCCGTTAAAGTGTACCAACCTTAATTTACCAGAGGTTATTGGAAACAACACAGTACCTTTTCTCCAGTTTTTCCTTCCGGTCCGGTCTTTCCAGCGTATCCCTGTGGTCCCATGAGGCCCGGTCTTCCCGGGTGGCCATCCTTTCCTGGACGTCCCAGTCTCCCATTCTCCCCTCGCATACCACGAAGACCTGGGCTACCAATTGGTCCTGGTGCACCAGGTCTTCCAGGCGGACAATAGAAACAATTGCCAGCCTCACCCTGAGCAGGTTCAACATCATCGGCGTCGTGCCCTGCAATAACAAATTAGAATACAAAAAGTGGGATATAGTGGTTGAGTTAGGTATACCAATGCTCCTTTCTTTCGTTCATTCAACTTATGTGCATTATGAAACGTATAGTTGCGCCGTTGCGCAAACGACGAAGTGGACAAATACTACTGAACGCCAATGTAGAAAAATAACATTCCAGGACGAGACTCATGATTTTTGTGACAACAATTTGTTTTGTACAATCAAAATCATCAAAAATAAAATCAGTTCACCAGGTTTCCCATCAAGCCCGTTGAGACCATTATGACCGGGTGCTCCCGGTTCGCCTTTTGGTCCGGGCGGTCCCCGGGGGCACATTTTCTGGCGCTCCGGATCACAGTTGCAACTGGGAGGAGGAGCGGGACCTGAAAATACAGGAATTTGAAATGGTCGAAATCCAGGAGAGACATCTATTCAGGGCTTTAGTTTGACCACATGGGTTTTAACGAAAATCACTTCACTTCCACAAATACCACAAAAACCACATATTTCAAATAAATTGGCTTTGGTAGAGTATTTTTCTCAAATCTTTCCTATATTATATTTGCAGTAAAGTGACGAAATTGGAGTGACTGCGTTCCTTTAAGAAGTTTCTCTTTTACATGACAAGCATAACTTTTTTCCTACGGCTTTGCATTGTGTATGTGTATGTTTGTTTTAGTTCCGTGTAATTTTATTTAAGCTAGTGTAAGTATTTTAGTTGACAACAAGTGTTTTCATGTACCATATATGTAAGTAAAGGACTTGCTACCTCTGTGGAACAGAATCTGTCTCTTACCCCGCTTTTTGCTTTAAAGGAAGGCAGTCACTTCAAAATCAACTTTTTTATTCGATTTTTATTAGAAGCAATCAGATTTATAAAACAATATGCAGCCCATAAAAATCCACATAAAATGGAACTCAGGGAGAGAAAGCAATGAGAATGAGTTTTGATAAATGACCGACGCCGGTGCATATATGCAATTGCCAGGGGTACTTGGAGAGTGAACATCCTGCAGTGTTACACCTGGCGCGTGGTTTATCACTGCAGGGTATTTATTATGAAACTCTATACGGGCAATTATAAACTACGGTATATAAGTAAAAGTCATAAACAGGGATTTCTCTCCCTGAGTTCGTTTTGCCGTACTTTGGCGCTGGAATCGTCGTTTTCTTCACATACTTGAACAATTAATGAAAAGCGAATAAAAAATACGAATTTGTAGTGACTGCGATCCTTTAAAGCGAAATGCTAGCCTCTTTGGAAAATTTGCATATGATAAGCAAATCCGATGTATCCTATGCTAATTTTGTACGATTGCCGTGGACGATCGTACAAAATTAGCATAGGATACATAGGATTTGCTTATCATATGCAAATTTTCCAAAGGGGCTAGCATTTCGCTTTAATATTTCTGTTTACGTTTCAATAAGGATATATTGATTCGATTTTGGATCAATAATGTGAAGATTAGAGATAATTCTTCGCAATATATCCACTAGCAGCTTATTGCCAGTGGCAAAAAACGGCACAAAAATGAGTTAAAAAAAATATATTTTAAAGTTCTATTTCTGCCATATTTATGTGTATGTCGTAGGGTAAACTGTACTGTAGGACCTCTGCATACAGTAAGTATACAAAGTCTCATGTCTCATGTCTCATATATACAAAATCTCACCAGATGGCTCGTGAATAAAGACGTTTTGCCCGGGACCCGGGGCATGGAAGGTAGGGGGTTCCAGATTTTCCCCGGTCTCTCCCTCTCTGTAACTACTTGGTCCGGATCCGTAAGCCTGCCGCTTTACTTTCCGCGTCATTGAAATAAGATCACGCCAGGTATCGTCGGTTTGAAGCTAAATACATCGATTTTTTTAAAATATAATAAATTTTATTGAAATGTAAAAAATCACAAAATTTTATCTTCTTGTTGATTTATTTCAGTTAGTCGTTTTTGGAACATTGGATATCCGTTTATAACCATAGAATTTTCACGTTGGCTCCGGGGAAGATCCGAACCTGGGTTATGTGCGTTAGGGACGAGCGCACTAGCCCTTGTACATCATTATTTGGAGGATCTACACTACAGTATCTAAGGCTCTGCCTTACCCTGAACATGCCCATATCCGACTCGAGTTCGTCCCAAAGTTCGCGCACGTTATTCGAAATTTGGATCATTGCCAGAAGGCATAGGACCAATGCTATTCCGGACAGAGATGATGCAAGGAACGTCGCCGAGTGGACCTTCATACTTAAAGGGCAGTAAATAGCAAACAACGATCGTCACTTTATATCGATAGAAACAAACGAAAGAAGTTGAAGACATTTGGAAGAACAGATGATGTATATTAGATCGTGGGCTGATTTCTCATGGGAATATAGAGACAGAGAGACAGAGAGACATAGAGAGAGACATAGAGAGATGATAGAGATATTAAAGAGGGAGAGAGAAAGATAGAGAAAGAGAGAGAGAGACAGAGATACAGGGAGACAGAGAGACAGAGACAGACATATGGAGAGAGGCATAGAGAGATGATAGAGATATTAAAGAGAGAGAAAAAGAGAGAAAGAGAGAGAGAGAAGAGAGATGAGATCAAGAGTAGTACTCGAAACGGAGAGTCCTGGCAGTCAAAGGCTTCGAAGTATGAACGTTTTGAAGTGTCACTTTGACGGAAACCTAGTTGCGACTTGAACATAATAGGATTTCATTTTTGTTATTGTTTACAAGGTATACAAGGACCAATAGTTGGAAATCAACTTTAAAGTTTTGACAACACGAGCCAAAAAAAGAAGAGAATCCCACCCACATCGGTAGATTACCGGAGCTAACAGGGAAAGCTTGATGGAAGTGCTCCATTACCAACGTATCATCTCGTTCTTATATCAACTGCTCAAATCCTCTGGATAATTCGATCTCAAGTTAAGATCATTTTATCGCATCTCGAACTGGTATGAAACTGGTCTAGCGTTTAGTTACCAGTGATGTAATCATTGGTTGTTGCTTATAAGTTGGCTACTTAAACATTAACTGCTAGGCTAGAGAACTAGTCATGTCATAACTAGT
>JAANDG010000594.1:0-88898 GCA_036852015.1 Pelodera strongyloides | reverse complement strand
TGCATCTAATAAATCGAATAAAAGTTGATTTTGAAGTGACTGCCTTCCTTTAAAGCGAAATATCACCCGGTTTGGGGTTTTTTCACCAAAAACGGTTTAAGAACAGTTATCAACGAAAATAAATATAAAAACACAAACAAATAAGTGCGTATTGCAAAAAAATGTGTGCAAACTAAGAATTTTGTTTGATTTTGTATGGAAAAATCCGCCCATGGCGGAAAACTAGTAAAATAGCTGAAAAAACGCCATCTGGGAATTTGAAATAATTAAACATTCGGCGGAATCCAAATGACGAAATGTTGGCAAAATATTTTGAATTTGCTAGTAAAATAAGCAAAAAAAAACGCACGTTTAAATGCACTCAACGCACGGTTGTTTACTCCTCCTATTTTTCTATTTTTTGTTGAGACCGACCGCTAATTCGCTTTAAAGGATCGCAGTCACTACAAAATCTTCGTTTTTCTTCGGGTTTACTTGTATTTAGTAAAGAATAGAGACAAATACTTTACCAAAACCGAATAATTTGAATTCCAACTCAGGGAGTGAACAAGTAGAAAAGTAGTTCTACTTAACTACCGCAGGATCACGAAACGTGTTCATACAGCTGCTTCCCGATCGGGATTATGCAAATTATTTCGGCAAATATCTGCATATTATATCTTTACATATACTGAAGGGTCTGCAGGCATATACTATACGTTTCATATCCCACGGTAGTTAAGTAGAACTACTTTCTACTTGTTCACCCTGAGTTGGATTCAAACATTCGGTTTGGTAAGTATTTTTCTATTCTTCACTAAATTCATGCCCCTCGAAGCAAAATATGATTTTGGAGCGACTGCGTTCCTTTAGGGCGCGTTCGGGCTGCTTCCGAAGGGACTGGCCCATCCTCGTCGGGCGGCTTTTTGGCCCGACCATGCTTGAAACCCAAATACAGTATTTTAGCATGGAAAATTTGAAAGATATGCGCGGGAAACGTTTTCGCAAGCTAATTCATACTGTTTTTTGGTTTTCTCCAGCATCCCGCCATCCCGAACGACGATTTTTGGCCGAGTTTCCTTTCGGAAAATCAATCCCGAACGCGCCCTTAAGGTACAAAACAATTATCTATGGCTATATGGATGACGTTGCTCTATTTTACCATGATAATAATGTCACGATCAGAAGCATCTAGACACGATCAAAAGCATCTACCCTACTACTCTACTCTCTCGAATCAGATAACAACGATTCACAACAAGCTGCATTCTTAGATTTACATATTACCAAATGTGATATTAATCTTTATAATAAAACTGATGATTATACTTTTAATGTAATTAGATTTCCAATGTTTGACAGCCATATAAGTACAAACATTAACACCAATTACATTATAGGAGAAAACATACGCATAAACAGATGCTCTTCCAATACAACTTTCTTCACAAATAAATTCAAAGAGTTAATTGCTATGCTTCTCAGTAATCTCTATCCTATAGACTCAGTATCACAAATGTTTAAGAAGACTTTCAATAAATATCCTAACATTACTTATAAATATGATTCTAGCCCCAAAATATTATGTTCCTGATTTGATACACTTGTTTCTCATGAGCTTACTTAATTCACATATGCATACACCTCTATGCTATCCTGATTTTAATTTTCAAATTAATGATTACATTCATTAATTACATCAATTTTCCATTAAATTGCCTACTCCCTTGATTCAGCCGATGGTTATTAGACAATTATATTCAAAATACAAACTACACACATAATACAATTTCCCATTGTTATCGATTTCATAAATTTGTTATCATCCACAATAATTCCTAAGCTACGTTGAATTTAATTATTTTCTTTTATTGATTTTCATCTTCACGTCGCCTTTTTAGTTATTTATTTATTTTTTATATATCTCAAGAAGCCGTGGCTCACACTGATGAGACCCCGACACGGCAAAATCCTCGTATGTGACTCAGGGGTCGAAACGGGGTACCTTGATTAATATTCAAGGTCATTTCTTGCTTTTCCTCTTCTTATTTTTTGGTATGTCTAGTTCACATTCTATTTTTAACTTTTCAAACACTATTTATAGAACCTATCCGTATAATTCATGTCTTGACATTTTCATATTTTCGTATTTTAATACTTTTATTTTTATTACTTACCATAGACCCTATGGATATTTGCTCGTAGAGAAGAGGATTTACTCGTATTGAAAGTATTTTCTACTCGCAGTTAGATTATCCATTCATGTTTTCTTGCAACTCACAGTAACTTATCATAATTCCCAAATGTATCACTTTTATCGCTATCTTTGTTTTGGATGCTTTGAATGAAGTAAAGTTATTCTATATATTTGTTGTTGGTTGTTATTGTGTCGGAGAATTGCCTTTTATTGTATTAAGCAAAAGGGCGGGGTCCTTAACGCCCATTTTCCCACGGTCCAAAAAGTAAACTCTTCTCCTTTATATAATAAGATACCTTGATCGTTCTGAATTATTTCCACATGACCATTTCGCATGACACTCGCACATGAAAACGTGGTTCCAAGGTCAATGCCAATTGCTAGCATTCCAGTCATCTCTTTCTAAAATAAATAACCTTCAAAGATAATCAGTCTGTTCTCGTTGTAATTGTATCCATATCTCCAAGAAAAAAAAACATCACTCAGACAACAGTTGGTTCCGTCCCTTTCGTCACTTTAAACCGCCGCCCGCGGCGACTTACATGGAAATATGATTGGTTTATGGTTAGCCTGGGCATACTTATATACAAAGTTTCAAACGTATCATAAGAAATTCACATAATAGGAAACAATTGCATATGCATACTTCGATATTGAGCTGCGACACTCTTTTTATACCCGAACTTTCCGTAACGCACATCGGTATGCAAATTACGCTACAGTTATCTTATTATATAAAGTTGGGAGCTTTGTTTGTTTGTTTGTGCGTTTGTTTGATTGTACGTTTGGATGATGTGCGTTACGTTCAGGTTGTAGGATTGGTTCAGTAGTTCACGTTCCCGTGCACTGAGCCATCTCACTTCCCGAGAGCCCCTCTCACAAACGTCCAAAAAAGGCTGCATATATGGAATATGTGTGGTGTATCGTTAGGGCGTTTCCGCGGCGCTCAAAGTACTAGGTGTAAACTACAAAGACCATGCAAATCTAGAGCAACAAAAGAAGGGACGAAGCGAGAATTTTTGCATATGTGTCATACTTAATTTTTTATAACTACTTTTGAATCCACGTTTCACGTATACATAAACTAAAATAAATGTAATAGAAAGTCGCCTCGGACGGCGTAGCCGGCTGGTTCTTTTATATAATAAGATAACTGGGACAGGTTATAACAAGTGCCTTAATTTGTTTTCCGAATACTCGAACAATGCGGTATTTTTTCTGGTAAAACGCTGTGTTATTTTTAAAGCGAACTACCAGCCCCTTTCTCACGAAATGCGCAAATGAAGTATTTGGGCGCAGAACCAGATATACTGATGCTTATTTTTGGAATATTGGATTTCATGCAAAAACAGTTGACCACCGTGGGAATCGAACCAGAGAGCCCTCGCACCAATGGCGAGAACTCTACCACTTGGCCACGCCCTTCCATGGCAGAAATTGTATTTGATGGTACATGGAAGCACGCAGGCACGTAACACCAATTTGTTCAAACGAAGGCTACGTCAATGTACAATCCACGGTTTTTTCTGGAGGGAAAATAAAATTTTCAAAATAATTCATACAGGGGTCTGCGGACGTGCCAAAAACGGGGGTAGTAGACCCCTTTTGACCTTTTCCATACAAAATACAAATTTTAAGTAGCTGTTTTCTAATTTCGACTTAGTTGCTTGTTTTTTATGTTTATTTTCGTTTTCACACGTTTTTGAACTATTTTTTGAACAAAAAACCCCAAACCGGGTAACATTTCGCTTTAAAGCGAACTGACGGCCCCTTTCTCACGAAATACGCAAATGACGCAAATGGCCGCAGAATCAGAAATTATCCTTGCCTTTTTCGGAAATTAATATTCATGCAAAATATTTAGTAACCAGGCGGTGTCGAACCAGGGACCTCTCGCACCAAAGGCGAGAGCGCTGCCTCTCGGCTATGGAACAATCCTATCAATTCCTAACTCATATATTACCATAATTCTGTCGGGCTATTTATGCCCTACTCAAGCCTGGTGCCGGTTCACATGCTCTCCCGGTCTGCGCGTCGTGATGTTATCACTCTTCTATATACCGGGGACAAAACACGCCGGGAAATTATGTACTAAACATTTCTCAGCTACTAGGGATTCATATGTTATTAGGTGTGAAGAAACGTCATGGAATAGAGGATTCCATGAAACATATTTTAAAATGATTTATTTGACAGAAGGCAAATTTGACAAGAGCACTAATTGTAAGACAGACTTTCTTCCAAATAAGTCTCTTTCGGTATCGTGTCTGATGTCGCTAAGTTACTGCACATGCAAAAAAACTACGTTCATTTTGCAATGAAACAACAGTATCGGTTAATTAGTTGCAAAGGCTGTATACACGCAAAAAATAAACATAAATGTTCGAAATACAAAAAAAAATCGACAATAGTGAAAAGTAGTCGAATACTTCTTTTATTTGCGCTTGCGAAGTGTCATTTTATCAATAATTTCAATAACGCCCATTCAGGGGGAGAAAGACTGATAAAACGCCGTCTATGCTCCTCTTAGATACGGATTCTCTTGCATCAAGCTAAAAATCTCCTTGTGTATTGCAACCACTGGTTGACTCCCTCCCTTAGTTTTTTTTTGCTTATATACTTACCAGCCGGCTACGCCGCCCGAGGCGACATTCTAGTAAATTTAGTTTATTTTGTTCATACGTTAGATTAAAAAGAAGTAAAGAAATTAGGGCAAGGATCATATGCTAAAAAGCGCTTCGTCGCTTCTTTTCTTGCTCTAGGTTTGAATGTTCTTTGTAGTTTACATCTAGTTCTTTGAGCGCCGCCGGATCTCACGGCCGATACCCCATAATTATTCCGTATATGCAGTCTTTTTTCAGCATTTGTGATAGGGGCGCTCGGGAAGTGAGATGGCTCAGTGCACGGGAACGTGAACTACTGAACTAATCCTACTTACTGAGCGTAACGCACATCATCCAAACGTACAATCAATCAATCAATCAATCAAGCAATAATTCAAAAAAAAACACACACACAAACAAACAAACAAACAAAGTTCTCAACTTAATACAATAAGATATATTTTCCGTCTATAGTTTCTCGTTGTTTGCAAACATGTATTAGTTGGAGATCATTGCCATAACCATAACTACCTTCAATTTTTTTTACGTATTTTGACTGCACTCGAATATTGAATGGACACCGTGAACCGGTTTTTCCAACGATAAAATAATAAACATGATATTTTAGCCTGATGAATGACTAGGATGAGCATTCTGAGGAAAATTCCGCATAAAAATCGTATTATATAAAGTTGGGAGCTTTGTTTGTTTGATTGTACGTTTGGATGATGTGCGTTACGCTCAGGAAGTAGGACTGGTTCAGTAGTTCTTGTTCCCATGCACTGAGCCATCTCACATCCCGAGCGCCTCTCTCACAAAATCCCGAAAAAGGCTGCATATATGGAATGCGTGTCCCGTATCAGCCGTGCGAGTTGGCGGCGCTCAAAGTACTACGAATAAACCACAAAGAACATGCAGATCTAGAGCAACAAAAAGAGCAACAAAGCCAGGATTTTAGCATATGAACCATACTCTACTTTTTTTTAACTACTTTTGAATCCACGTTTCACGTATGCTTAAAATAATATGAATGTAATAGAAAGTCGCCTCGAGCGGCGTAGTCGGCTGATGACCAGGATGAGCATTCTGAGGAAAATTCCGCATAAAAATGGTGTTATAATATCCTTAAAGGGAATATGTATGCCCTTTTTGAAGTTAAGCTGTATTAATAGAATGTGTGTTCCTCATTAAGGAAACAACAACAAAAATTGTTAAAAGTTTCCCATTTCAAAGAAAATGATTTTCAAAGTTCACCTTTTCCATAGTAAACGCGTTTACTGCCACCCTGGCTTACACGGCAGGTCTGATGGAGCAAAAATTTAGCATATGTGTGCATGCATCGGCATATAGCTTGCAACAGCGACATATTTGCATGCAAATGAGAATATTCGAATTTACATATTCAGTCGCCTACTTAAATTCATGTCTGGTGTGGAAACTCTAGTTTCGCAGTTGTTTTGCTCATTTTGAGTGCCTACATATTCCCTTTAACATGAAGTGGTGTCGATCTTTTAAAGGAGCCAACCTCGCCTTGTAATCTGTGCTATTTCCATGTACTTGTTCTTAGCTTACAGAAAACAATCATGTCGATGCCAAAAGAGAATAGGACAATAGCTATTGGAATAGATTTGGGAACTACCAATTCATGTGTGGCGGTTGTGCGACTTGACGGCTCCGTAGAAATCATTCAGAACGAACACGGTGATTTGCATTTAAAGGGTCAGGCCCACCTTTTTGGACCTATGTTTATTATTTATTCATGATTTTTGCGAAGCTTTTCACGTACGTTTTCCTCACATAGTATACAGTATGGAAAAGCAATTACATCCTTATTTACTTATTGTGCGTGTTCCGGTTGCACCTCTCTCGTTTGTCTGTCCCTTGTGAGCCTAGCTATATAGTCGGCAACCCTCGGGACACACACAATCAGGAAGTAAGGATGCAATTGCTTTTCCATACTGTATACTCGTACGTAAAAATCGTGATGGTGAAGTCAGTTCAAACTCAGTGTGTATGTTTTCTAATAAACACCCGTTATACAAATTATGAACAAACAATAAACATAGGTTCAAGTCGGTGGGCCTGACCCTTTATGGGCTCCATGACAATTCAAAACAGTTTTCTCCTTGTCTACTGGGCTCAGTCTCAAATCTACTGATTAGCGTCTTGGACTTCATTTCGGTGCGCGCTTACATAGATAAAGTGAAGTGAGCATTTACGTAGGTAAAAGTGAATTGAGCAAAGGAAACTGTTATGGAGCCTTTTAAAGGATCGCAGTCACTCCAAAATCTCATTTTGCTTCGAGTTTACTTGAATTTAGTAAAGAATAAAGAAAAATACTTTACCAAAACCGAATAATTTGAATTCCAACTCAGGGGGTGAACAAGTAGAAAAGTAGTTCTACTTAACTACCGCGGGATTATGAAACGTGTAGTGATATGCCTGCAGATCCTTGCAGTATATGTAAAGATATAATATGCAGATATTTACCGAAATAATTTGCATACTCCCGATCGGGAAGCAGCTGTATGAACACGTTTCGTGATCTTGCGGTAGTTAAGTAGAACTACTTTTCTACTTGTTCACTCCCTGAGTTGGAATTCAAATTATTCGGTTTCGGTAAAGTATTTGTCTCTATTCTTTACTAAATACAAGTAAACTCGAAGAAAAACAACGATTTTGTAGTGACTGCGATCCTTTAAGCATATTCGCACACTTTTTTTTTGTAAATTATGCTTGGTGTATTAATTTGTATTCACGAAATTATGGTTGTTCACCAAATTATTTACATGAGAGACGGAAAAACAAAAGAATAAATCAATAAAAATCTGTAAACATAGATGACACCTCTTCAGCTTCAGGTCAAAGAACAACTCCTTCATGTGTCTCGTTTACCGAAGCTGGTATGTTGGTGGGAAGATCTGCATATGTGCAACTCGTTTCCAATCCAAAGAACACAATATTCGGTACAAAACGTATTATTGGAAAGGAGATGAACCATTCGGACGTCAAATGGGACACACTATATTACCCATATAAGGTTGTGAACAAAAATGGACATCCGATGATTGAGGTCGAATCATTTGGAGAGAAGAAAGAACTGACTCCGGAGGAGATCGCAGCAATAGTGCTCAAGAAAATGAAAAACATCGCAGAAGACTACCTCGGACATGCCGTTGCTAATGCGGTCCTCACTGTCCCTGCTAAGTTTACGGATTCCCAACGACAGGTACAAGCACAGCGTTTTGTCGCTATATTCGAGTGTCATTGCTATAATTCAATTTTGATTTACTATATGTTTTTTTTTTGCCTATTACAAGTGAGGGCTGAAATACGGCCATGAGTTCTGGCTATAGGTCATTTTGTAGAGGATTTCAAACCGAACAATGTTGGAAAACAACGCTAAATCCGTAGTGTTCTCTAAAAAAAGCATCAGCTTTTGAATTTTTATATAGCTAAAACACGTGGTGATTAAGCTCTTTGAGCGTAGTCCAATTGCCTTGCAATGTGGAGGTTACCCAGTGGTAGAGCGCCTGTGTTACAAGCTAAAAGCACATTATAATAATTTATTACGCACAAAGTCAATCAAAGAAAGCAATGCAATTGTGTATTAATTCATATACTTTGTTGATAATACCAGTGTGAAAATAGAAAGAATAAACATGCAAATGAGAAACGTTTCGAAGCGAGAACGGGGCGAATATGTATCCTACACTGTTTAAATCACAGAATCAACAAAAATGTGTATTATCACTGCTCACATTTGAATCCGTACCCTTGTCTTGCAAGACAAGCGCTCTACCACAGAGTCACCGATCCACATTGCACGGTAGTTGAAAGTGGATGTGTGAAAAGGGCTCAATCACCACGTGTTTTATTATTATTTTTTTAGATTTTGCTGACACTGACTTACAACAATGTTAAGCTTAAAATATTCAATGAGCTATAGCACGTCTCCAGAAGTCACGGTCATAATGCAGCCTTATCTTGTTAGGCTACAAAAGATGCTGCATGTATAGCTGGTCTAAATATTCTGCACCTCCTCAATGAACCTACAGCTGCAGCAATTGCATACGGAATGCTGAACAACCCACAAAAAGGAAATACGAATGTTTTGGTGTACGATCTTGGTGGAGGTACACAAATAATTTTCGTCTCAAATGCTCGCTCAGTAACATACTCTCAAGTTAAGAAAGACAACTATGTTCTACTGAAGCATTAGGGGCAGGGGCAAAGTTTGGTGGGAGAATAAAAAAACCTTATTTTTCTATTTTTATATATCCAAATAAGAATACATATTGTAGGCACGTTTGATGTTTCAATCCTGTCGATCAAGGGAAAAGAATTTGAAGTGAGGGCGACGAGCGGAAACAGTCATCTCGGAGGGGACGATTTCGATAACATACTTGCTGAACACTTCGCAAGTGACTTTATGGAGAAGCACAAAAAAGTAAGCGCACTTAACCTTACTTCTTTCTTTGTGAATACACCGTAATTATATTACTGTCGAAACAATGAGGACCTGGAGCTCGGGTATGTTGACAATCGAGAAACACTTCGGAAAACTGAGGATTTATAGAGTAAGATGAAATCCGAAAAGGAAAAGTCGAAAAACGTTTCCAGCTCTGTTTTATTGAGTTCCTTGGTTTCTACTAGAGTTAGTTTTTCTGAACACAGAAGGTAGACAATACCAACACCATGTAACAAACACTTTGCAATCTTGCTGCTATCATTCAAGACATTCCACAAACAAATTCCGAAACATCGGGATTAATGAAATAATAGTGAGAGTGGATGAAGTGTTATATGTCAACACTCGGCTCAGTTTGTTTCTAGCGTTTTATGCAGGGCGACTTTACACAAGAAAATGATGCCAATATACTTAGGATCTATACAAACATCCGGGAGCTCTTCTCCGTTTGCGAACACAGTGCGAAAGGGCAAAGTGCACTCTGTCAAGTCGCAGCAAAGCAATGGTGGAGTTGACTGTCGACGGCATTGAGTATTGTGCGTGTATCACCCGCGAAGAGTTTGAAAAGCTGTGCGCGAAGAACTTTCAATTAACCATGGATCTCGTCAAAGCTGCCTTATCAGATGCCAAAATGACGAAAGATGAGGTATTTGTTAAAGTTTGACTGTACAAAGGCAACCTTCAACAAAGAGTATAAAAAGTTTGTCTGGAATTGCTACCTAGGAAATATATTAGTGAAAAAGGTAAGTATTGATCTCACTAACCAAAAGGTGCAAAAAGAGTAACAAAAAGAGTAAGTGTGCCAATATTCTTATGTCCCTAAGTTACTCTTTTTGCACCCTTTGTTGCTTAGTGCGATCAATAATTAACTTTTTCACTAAAGTCTTCACTAGGTAACAATGTCAGACAAATTTTTTCACGCTCTTTATTTAAAGTTACCCTTGTACAACCAAACTAAAGCATAGAAAAGGTGATTTCTAGTGAACCCATCCGTTTAAAGGGATGAGTTCACTAGAAATCACCTTGTTGTTATGCTTTAGTTTGATTGTACAAAGGTAAACTTAAGCAAAGAGCATAAAAATATTTATTATTATTATTCCCTAGGGAAGATATTAGGTAAAAAAACACAATGTTACAGTTTTTTGCACCAGAAACACACTGTTTTTCATTGTTTTAAGTAAAATAAACAATGAAAACTACAGTTTATTTCGCTCAAAACAGTGTGTTTCAGCCATATCTCTTAGCTTCCCTAGTTTATCCTGTTGCACTATTTTATCGGAAGATCGATCAATACTCACCTTTTTTACCTAATATCTTCCCTAGGGAATAATTCAAAAAAATATTTTTTATGCTCTTTGTTTAAGATCATCTTTGTACAATCAAACTAAAGCATAAAAACAGGTTATTTTCTACTGAACCCATCCCTACATCATATATTTCGAAGCGTTTCCGTGTGTTTTTAGCCGCATTCTTTTAAATTTATTATCTGCCTTTTAGATTGATGACGTGGTGCTTGTTGGAGGCTCCACGCGGATTCCGAAGGTACAAGAGCTACTTTCAACTTTCTTTAATGGCAAGTCATTAAAGCAGAGCATTAATCCCGATGAGGCCGTGGCCTATGGTGCCGCCATTCAAGCCGGAATACTCTCGAGTGAGAAACCATTACTAGGAAGCGGAATTCGTCTAAAGGATGTTGTCGCAACCTCGCTTGGCGTCGAGACCATTGGGAATGTCATGAGCAATGTAGTCAACCGCAACTCCCACATACCCGTTAAAGCTACCAGGGACTTCACAACCACGTGCGATAATCAAAATTATGTGATGTTTAAGGTATGTACTGAAAAAATAACGTCATTGTTTCCGCGGTATGAGTATGGTATATTGTCAAAACACATTTTTTCTTAACGGGTTCATGACACTTCAAAAACAGTTTCGTCCATATTGGACCCTATGGAATTCAACGGGAAGACAAAATGAAATAAAAAAATATATACGGTTTGTCACGTTAGGTACAGATACGGTTCTAAGATTTGAGGCACCACCCGGTATTTTGAGCGCATCCAGAGGGGAAAATTGCATCGGTTGTCAGTAGTCAAAGAGTAAACATGAAAACGAGCTATTTAAAAGCGAACTACCGGACGGTTTTTAAAAGACGGCGGTGTACCGATGTGCTTCAATTGGCGTGACTACCTCTTTCAGGTCTTCCAAGGGGAGTCCGACGATACTGCGGAAAATATCCTACTTGGGCAATTCACACTCAATGATCTCCCCCCTCAGCCAAGGGGAGTTCCGGTCTTCGAAGTGACGTTCAGAATCGACGTAGATGGGATTTTAACTGTGACCGCCAAAGACAAGAAAACAGGACAGCACAAGGCTATTACACTGGCTACTCTAGTCGGCCGACTACACAAGGTACTAGTTATCCCCTCACGCCTCCCTCCTAAATCAGACAAAGTAAGGTATATAAGGAAAATTGATCCCTGACGAACTTTCATTGTAATTACCGGGTTGTGGGTTGCATATATAATCCATTCCCCAATTCCACATTTGCCAGAGGGCACTTTCCACAACAGTTTAACTCAATTCGTTCCGCTCTGTTGCACTACTAATTATCAAACTCTGGTTTGGAAAACAAGCCGCCGTTTGGTTGCTAAAATTAGATAATAATGATTATTATCATTTAAATCACTAGAATGTGCGATTAGTACGGTTCGACTTGTTTAAGCTTTTTTTAATAGTAGATTACATAGCTCGTGAAAATGGGCACATAATGAACGTATTTTAGGAAGTTTTCGACCGCATTAAACGCAGGAACGAGGTGGAAACCAAGCGCACGCTCGCAATGAAGACCTTCGAGAATTCCGCTTATAAAATGGTCGACGAACTAAACGGGCTCGTAAAAAATATGAAAATTGCCCCAGAAAAGGTTCAACACATCAAGGAAAGGTGTGATCAAATAACCAAACTACTCGGTACTGGAGCTGAGGAACGGGCAAATACGGAGAAGATGCAGCTAGAGAAAGATTTCAGACAAATGGTGGCAACCGCTAACACATAAATGAACTAATAAGGTTCACATATATATATATATGTGTAGTTTTTCTCATTCTTCTATTTTATCATGAAGTGTGCTTGTGTTTGAGCAGAAAACCTGGAAACTAACTTTAGATGTATTTGTACTGTGGAATTTAACTTTTTTTTTGTGTGTTATTCTCTCGCCTTATAGTAAGTACACTTTGATTTTTGAATTGGGTTTTGTGTCCCCGGTATAACTACGAGAAAAGTGTGCAAGAGTGACGGTCAATGATGTTTGGCGAACTGATAAAACAGCTAGGAAGTAATTATCGCTTATTTTTTGTGCATCTCTGGCGCCATGCAGCATCATATAAAGTCTCAAATTAAAGCTCTTATCTTAATCTCATGAAGAATGCAAACAAGGAGTTCTGCTTCGAAACTTGCCTCTAAATAAACAAAAGCAGGGGCGCGTAGAAAAATAAGAGCACTAATAACTATTTTTGTTGCCCGAACCGAATAGTTGAACGCATTGGTGATTTATATTAAAAAACTTGAAAAAGTTCACTTTCTCTTCTTTCTCACACATACTCAATTTACGAAGCAATGAACTCGGCCAACAAGATGGATTCTTCAGGTGTCGGTATTTTGCTTCGCCTGAAGACAATTCCTCATAGTGTCCGTATTTTCCTCACGAAAAGAAATGCTCATTTTTACCCCACGTCGTGCAAACATAAGCAATAAAACGCAAAATCAAAGATACGGAGGATTATCACCTCGTTTCTTTGTTCTAAGTACGTAGTGACATAGCACCATATCCGTGAAGCTAACAATACATGAAAGAGCTAAGAAACATATTGTGTACACAATCTCCTTCCTACAATTTTTTGCTTGATTTATTGCGGGTGGATGGCTTTAACCACGGGTGGATGGCTTTAACCAAAAAAATTGAGCCAGATAATTTTACAGGGAATATTTGTGTATAAAATAACGTTCTTGCAATGGGTATAACCAAATGTATGTAACTTGCAACACAATGTAACCTTCATGCAATGACGGGCTGCTTTCCCATGTATACAATAATTAAACGCCTTTTACGCCCACGAACGAAAGACCAGGTTCGTTTCTTTTTATTTTCACTGGACAGTTCATTTATTTTGTCTGGCCAGAGAAAGGTAAATGTTGTGTTAGGCAAACAATTTTGACCTCCCCTTTTTTAATTTTATAGTATACTTTGATTTTTGCATTGGGGTTTGTGTCCCCGGTATAACTGCGAGAAAAGTGTGCAAGAGTGACGGTCAATGATGTTTGGCGAACTGATAAAACAGCTAGGAAGTTATTATCGCTTATTTTTTGTGCATCTCTGGCGCCATGCAGCATCATATAAAGTCTCAAATTAAAGCTCTTATCTTAATCTCATGAAGAATGCAAACAAGGAGTTCTGCTTCACGACTTGCCTCTAAATAAACAAAAGCAGGGGCGCGTAGAAAAATAAGAGCACTAATAACTTATAAATAGTCGATTCATATGAGTGCAACCAACTAACATGTAAAGTGGTTTACTGCCAAGGACACATTTAAAGGGATCAGCTCACCTTAAATTGTGTCTGTTTTTTTTTTTGTTTCTTTATTTTCTATAAGGGATAATAAAAATTTGGAATAGAAAAAGTAGTGTTCAATTTCAGTACTCACGAAGATATTGGGTGATAAAGTGGTGGATTGATCGGGCCGAAATGCAAAAAGGGCAATTATCCTATACAAACAAGGCAGGACAATTGCCCTTTTTGCATTTCGGCCCGATCAATCCACCACTTTATCACCCAATATCTTCGTGAGTATTGAAATTGAACACTACTTTTTCTATTCCAAATTTTTACTATCCCTTATAGAAAATAAAGAAACAAAAAAAGACAAAATATAAGGTGAACTGATCCCTTTAAAGGGACAGGCCCATCAAAGTAAACCTATATTTACGAAACGTTCATAATGTATATAAAGCATTTTTATTACAATATATACAAACCAAATTTCACCTACTTTCGCCCTCGAGGACTTTTTCCGATGTGCTCATCATCATATGTATACCATAAAGCTGCAGACTTCCAAGGTGTATATGCAAATCTAGCTCGCATTTTAATTTCTTGATAAATTTGCGTAGACAGCTTCGATCTCTGCAGTTTTACGGTATAGATATGATGATGAGCACATCGGAAAAAGTCCTCGAGGGCGAAAGTAGGTGAAATTGGGTTTGTATATATTGTAATAAAAATGCTCTATACACATTATGAATACGTCGTAAATATAGGTTTACTTTGATGGGCCTGTCCGTTTAAGATCACCAGAAGGTCATTAGGCTGGAAAATACAAATAAAAGAATGGGTCATTCAGTTGTCGAAAACTTACCAGCCAGCACTTTCACAGTTGGAGAATATTGGGCTGTGTATATATGAATGCAGTAGGAACAACGTATACCCACATATGTATAGGCGCATTTAAGATGGGAAAAGTTCTGGAAAAAGAATTCTGAATTCTGAAGAAGTTAAGTTTAACCTGCTTTCATTGCAACAAAGAAGAATCCAACACGACCTTATATTCACATTCAAACTTTTGAAAGGCGAACTCCTTCAGTAAATATTACGTAATGAAGCCTACTCGAGGACGATTATCGTCGTTTGAATATCATGTTCCTTTGGCAAAGCGTAACCCGTTTTATCACAGTTTCTTTCTGCGTACGGCCAGATGGCTAAACAAAATGCCAGAACAATTGCTAAAGGCACATGATTCTAAAACATTTAAAAGGCTATTGAAATCGTCAGACATCACTCAAATTCTAAATGTTTTCGAAGAAAATGATATCACAGTCGGGTTTAGGGAATATACCTATATTCCAAGAACGAATTAATCATCACATTCATTTAGAAATCTTCTAAAAACGGCCATTAGAGTTTGCAGCTACATCTACATCATGGAAAAGTCACGAAGAAACCTAAATATCATATTTACTTTCACCTCTGTTATTTCGTTTCGTATCTATTTTCAACTGTTATCTACATCGAATCGTATTTGTTATGTTTATCTGCGTTCTAAAAGAATTATATCAGAATCAAACATGTGCAAACATGTATGTATGGAACCAACCTCAGTGAACAACTCATGAAGCAAACTTGTATTTAATCATTTTACCTGTATCCTTGAGTAGCACGCCTGTGGCTTATCCACAAAAACTACCATGTGCGGTATATGAATTTTCGTGCATAGCGCATTCGAATTACTGCGGGTGGAGGTATATTACGGATGCTAGAATTTGAGAAAGGTGGCTAGGTAGAAACTATTCTTAGGCATGCCGTAGTATATAGATTTATCTTATAATTCACTATTGTGTGTGTTATGTTATTGTTTTATTTCCTGAGGTAATGCACGAAAATTCAAAAAAATCAACTATGGCGAAACACTCAATCTTATTGGTAATTTATTTGTTGCATAGTGTTACTCTTTTCTTATAAACGAACCTCAAGCTAATCGTTACATGCGGCTTAATTTGCCAACCTTCTCATCATCATTTATATGATGCACACTTATATATTTTATATAATGTGTCAATAAATTATTATTATTAGAATTCTGGAAAAAGTTGGTTCAAATTGGAAACGCGAGAAAGGTTGATAGGTCAGGGCGCGTTCGGGTTGCTCTTTCCGAAAGAGAAAGAGGCAAAAACCCCGTTCGGGTTGGACCTTTCCGAAAGGATTTAATGCTTTGTGAAAGTGAAAAGTACAGTACACACTTTCCGTGAACACGCAGGGGTTTTCGTTTTAAGACTTGAATCGATTTAATTGTGCACTGTGCATTTCCTTCCGGTCTTGTGCACGTACTGCCATGTGCCTGCGGGCAGGTCGGCGGTCGGGAAAAAATACAATGCCGAAATTGTGCACAAGTGCGCAGACCGTGCACATTCAAATAAAAAATAAAACCCCTGCGTGTTCACGGAAAGTGTGTACTGTACTTTTCACTTTCACAAAGCATTAAATCCTTTCGGAAAGGTCCAACCCGAACGGGGTTTTTGCCTCTTTCTCTTTCGGAAAGAGCAACCCGAACGCGCCCTCATGCCAAAAGGGAGGCCACAGACAAACATAGCTGAATATCCTGCTTTTCCGCATTATGCTAAATTATGCAAATGTTGCATCGTGAACCTAACTTTTCCGGAATTCTTCAAACTTTTCCCAACTCGAACGCGCCTTATGCTGCTAGGCTATGTTCGTACCTAATAACGTTTCATGCAAGGTACTTTCGTGTAAATTTTCGCATAGTTACGCCGCGTAACCCGAGTATTTTTCGCTTTACTGACTTTCTGGTGAGCCTGAAACTTTAAGTTTAAGTGTGTCCTTTCACTTTACAAGTTGGTTGCTCTTATACTCGTATGCATCATATATTTATGCTTTATTTGTATTTTTACTTTTGCGTTTCAGAGAAAAAACATGAGTTTTGTAACAGCTCTTATTATTTGAGACTTTTGTGATGCTGCATGGCGCCAGAGTTGTGCAGAAAATAGATAATAACTTTCTCGATACTCGTATCAAAGCCGTCAGATACTTGTTGATCTTTCATTCTTCCACTCGTACCTTGTATTTGAACATACATATGTGGATACACAACTAAATAACAACGAAACTCAAGAGTTGCGCGCGGCAACAGTTTCGGGGTGTTTCCCGCAAAAGAATTTGATGCGCGCCGCAGAAGTTTTTCCACCGACTCTGGTTGCCGTTTTGGTGTGGGAAACACCCCCAAACTGTTGCGGGAAACACCCCCAAACCGTTGCCGAAAAGGTGCGGAAACGGTGCGGGAAAAGTAGCAACTTCAAAATGAAACCAGCGTGTTGGATTCGAACCCTACACTCTTGTTAGATACTTCCTCTGAACAGCGCCTTAGACCACTCAGCTACACAACACATGTGAGACCTGTGCTTGTGGAAAAATATTAGTACAACAACTGCACTTACGGCAGATCCTCCGAGCGCTTTCAAAAACGTTGCCGAAAAGGTGCGGAAATGGTGCGGGGCGCAAGTTGCGCGCCGCACCATTTCCGCACCTTTTCCGCACCTTTTCGGGAAACACTTTGCGCGCCATTTCTATTCCGCGCACATTTTGTTTCCCATTCCTTTGCGGCGCGCATTTTGTTTCCCGAAATGGTGCGGCGCTCAACTCATCGGCTCTCAGTGTAAAATGTATGCATATCGTATCAGGTAAAAAAGGTGACTAGCACACTATTTACGTTTTTTTGGCAACAAAAAATCTACGAATATCTAACAAATAACATAGAAGGGAGAGACTCGTGGTCGTGAGGATCGGAGTTTTGTTTATTTGTTTCTAGAGTTGGCCTTAATGGCTCATTTTTAGTGAATGGCTCCGGAGCCACGCTTACTTAATATCCTTCTAATTGTATGTGTCGCGGCTCACCTAGTGGTGTCGCGACCGCGACCACTTTGTCTATATTCTAATTCACTAATTAGCTCTGTAGTTCACTATTCGGTGCACATGCTACCGTAGTCTTCCTTGTTAACTGTGTATCATTATCGTGTTCTAGAAGCTTCTAACTTACCTATAATAACCTTTCTATTCTTATAACCTTTGTGTTAGGCCTTTGTAGCCGATTTCTGGCGTGTTAGCCATTGCACCAGTTGGTGCTATAACCCTAAGGTCCCTACGGGATCACTGCGATTGGTTGGTGACCGTATAAGGCACCAACGACTCGTTCGCCTTATTCTTATTATTGTATTTCTATTCTTTTACTGTAATTGTATTTTATTAACTATAAACCATTCTTATTGATTGGTCTCCTGTCACTGCTTACTTATTGCAAGTGATTATTCGCTGTATTACTGTGTTTACTGTATTTGTGGCTTAAAGGCCGTGAGACCGGAAGTGCTCAATAATTGGTCCTCTTGCTATTCGTCTTGGGTCCTCAGAGAGCCTTTCGGTCTTTACATTGGTGCCCCGAAACATTCGAACCGGTGACCGGGAATAAAACCATAAACTTTATTCTCGCTTCCGCTTGCTTAATAAATCATTTATCCTTTGAAACCTCGAAATTTCTTCTATCTTCCGAACTTGTTACTTCTTGTCATCTTCGATCCAGATCAACGTGAAACTTCGCGCCATCGCCGCGCAACATTGGCGCCATCGCCGCGCGTAAAAAGAGGCTCCGCCACAGCGGGGCGGCGGATCCACTTTGCGCCACAGGCGCGCGGCGATTCCGCCTGTGGTCCGCGGCGATGGCGCGGGGGTTGCGCGGCGATGGCGCGAGGGTTGCGCGGCGATTGCGCGAAATGGGCATGAACCGAGCATACCGTACCCCGTACTACCACCTTACCAATCCTACTACTGTACAATACATAAGCAGAGCAAAAACGACAACAACAACAAAAAAACATATTTATTCAAGTACAATAGCATAAACAACACTGGAAAAACTACGAATTAAATTCAGCGGCAAAAATCAATAAATAAAATCGTTACGATAATTAAATTATGGTTGTAAGGTAATTAAATAATGCATACACTGAAAATACAAATCAGTTGTCAAAGCGATCAACAAATAGAAAACGACAAAAGGACTATTAATAGAAAACTAACGACTAAAAGAAGTAATGGGTCAGGGACTTCATTTGATTATTTCAAATATGCAATATTTAAATACTCCTACTACGAAGACATAATATTCTACAATCTACAAAAATAGGTGAGGGAAAGTATTATTATTATCCAATTAGAACACCGGTCCAGTCAAAATACGTTTCAAAGCCGAATGTTGCAACACTTTAAATATAAAATTTGCCTGCAAACGTTAAAGTGAAGAAGCGAAAGTAATAAGAAATGTAATTAAATAAAAATTGATATAAATACTAGATTCAAAAACCGGCCGGTTTTTGAACAACTGGATCATTATTCATTTAGCTCGATTTTTGTTCTACTTTATGCTCCTTTACATAATCATCATAAGAATGATGGTGTGTACTAGATTCAAAAACCGGCCGGTATTTCGCTTTAAAGGATCGCATTCACTGCAAAATCATCGTTTTTCTTCGTGTTGATTTGTATTTAGTAAAGAATGGAGACAAATACTTTACCAAAACCGAATTAATTTGAATTCCAACTCAGGGAGTGAACAATTAGAAAAGTAGTTCTACGAAACGTGTTCATACAGCTGCTTCCCGATCGGGAGTATGCAAATAAAATCTGCATATAATATTTTTACATATATTGCAAGGGTCTGCAGGCATATCACTACACGTTTCATAATCCCGCGGTAGTTTAGTAGAACTACTTTTCTACTTGTTCACTGTTCACTCCCTGAGATGGAATTAAAACTATTCGGTTTCGGTAAAGTATTTTCTTTATTCTTTACTAAATTCAAGTAAACTCGAAGCAAAATGATGATTTTGTAGTGATTGCGATCCTCTAATAGGCAGCACATAATGAGTAAACTAAAAAATATAAAATACACAAATGTATAATACCAACCGAATGGTTTAAGATCGGGTGGTGATGGTTCCAATTGACATTTCTTCTTTCAAAAGGGGCCCATTGGAAATGAAGAAAATTGTCCAACCGGCTGCGTAGTGCATGAAGGATTGACCTGAAAACATTACAAATTTGACTGGAAAATGAAACGGTGAATTAGTATTATTGAACGCACCATAGGAGGAGCACAACGTAATCTCGGAATCGTAATGTTTTAAATAACAGAAATAAGAAAATAAACTCACATGCATTTTAGGGTAAATGGCGTTATTCTTGAACAGTAAATTGCAGCGCGAGTAATCGTCGGAAGACAGTGAGCGTGTCACATAGTAACCTGAAAAGGGAAAATAATAGTCGGAATAGTCGCGAAACGAAACACAAATTGAAAGACAGAACAGAACATCACTCCGCCTACAGATTTAAGTTAGGAAAAGATATGACCAATAAAAAAGTAACATACACATAAGCGATCCAGAAGCAAACACTAGACCCGGAGTAGCGAGCACAGACAAGACAACGACAAGCACATCGCGTGAAAAGATCTGAAAGCAGTATTCATACTTTGTGTGTATTCTAAAAATACGCAACGAAAAGTAACAAAATTAGCAACAACGAGCAACTGCAAAAAGTAACAAAATTGGCAACAACGAACCTCTTAAAATACACTGCAATCTTCGACGTCTATGCTTCCAAGTGTAGGCACGGTCCACCCAGCTGTCAACGCCTCAACACAGACTTTCACTTTCAGCGCGTGTGCAAACTGTAAAAAAAGTATTTTATACTCTAAAGAACAACAACAAAGTGCATCAGTACCACTGCTACTCTACTCTCAAATATCTACTTTTCTTCGGGTAACATAAGAATATCGACGAATTAAAGCGGCAGGTTCATTCCCGCTAACACCTTATTTTTAAATATGATTCTCCGTCCGGAATAGCGTAGAACGCATTTGCACACCTGAAGTTATCCAACAAGATCTACTTGTCACGCCCATATATATGCAATGGATGCGCAATTATTGACCAATGTTCTGCACAGAAGTCAGTACACAAATTCGGTAATAGCGCAAAATGACCAAGGGAAAGATGCCTGGCCCTGTTAGGGACTTTAAAGAAAACAATACACGTTGAATTTACATTATTCCAAAGTAAACGCAACTTCGCACCCATGTAAATATAACCAGTTAAAAAAAACATACCCGGTGTTCGTGGCATTTCTAAGAATCCAGCAAACACGGAGGCACTGGATTGCTCGAGTCGCGCCAACACATTCCCTGCGCTCCATTGCCTTCTCGCCTAAGAATAAGAGGAATGAAAATATGAAAACTTGAGAACACAAGCCAGTGATAACAGAAAGAACTCACGTCCAATAATTCATCCCTCGTTTTTAATATAGTCGACAAAGAGCTGGTCTTGAACTGGACTCGTAAGCGTCGAAAATTCAATCAGGCACGTCAATAATCGCAAATCGCAACTTGAAATCTGAAAAGCAAAGGAAACAAAAGAAACATCGTTAAGACGTTCAAAGGACAACATATTTTGATAAAAAATATACATAGCAACAAACTGCGTTATATACTTCACTGAATGGTACTTATAATTTTTTCCTAAAAAAGCACAAATCCTACATATTTCCTTGGTATGCTAGGGATATAAACATAATGTTTTAGACATTTACCCATTCAATGTGCTAAAACAAACGGTGCTCTAACTTTGAAATGTCGAGTAATGGAATAATACAACAACAATTCAATAACAAATATCTTTTTTTTTCAGAAACAATAAAAAAAAAGGAAAAAAAATTCACGAAAACTTTTCGCTAAATTTGTGTATAATTACGGTGTGTGGTGCAGTGTTGGGTGTGGTGTTGACTTTCTGCGTACGGTACTTTCCGTGCATTTTAATAACTAACATCTGGCGGCCTCACGGCGCACCTGGGGCGCACCAGCCGCGGATCACTTTTCGGGATTGTGACTATTTGCGCCGCGATACCGCCGTGTGACCGCCGCGCAACATTTTTGCGCCACAGGCGCGCCGCGCAGCCGCGGAGTTTCCCCAGTGGATGGCACCTAGAATTAAAATTCAATCATTCAAAGCACTTTTGTTGCAAGATAACCTTGAGAACTGGAAAACCAGATATGAAACCATTACCTACATGGGTGACCTTCCGCTGGCGTGCGGTCATTTAAGTCAAAAAGCACGCGTGCAGTCCTCCATGCGGCACGCGTGCTTTTTTCGGTAGCGGACGGTCTGGTCACGCGTGCCGCATTTTCGCACTAACCGTGCATCTTGCACTTTTGGGAAAATGCACGCTTTCATTTTTTTACGTTTTTTCTACGAATTGCTGTTTTCTTACATTTCTTTCCGTTTGCTGGTTTAATTTGCTTATTTATTGTTGTACTAATGCTTTGTGAAGCAGGTACGACGAATATAAGCGAGCGGCACTGGTGACAACAACGAAAAATGGACGATGGAAGAAGAATGCAGCAGTAAGTGTGTTTTATTTACAGTTTACGAAGCTGATACTTAGTTTTTTTGGGTGATTGTTGCTAACATTGCCCATGACATTGAGTTATTTAGGTGTGTACTTTCTATTGCATTTTAGTTATGAACACGACTCTCTAATTAGAACTACATTACCGGGTTTCAGCAAATTTTTTAGGCTGTTAGACGCCTCGGAACACTCAACTTCCTGGTCTATTTGTGAGAATTATTGGATGTTCGTGATTGCGTGGTTTGTAAGTTATTTTCTTGTTGATCTTATGAAAATTTTGGTCAATTGAAGTTGTTTAATATGTGGATGTCGTATGACAGCCTGCTCATTTCTATTCATGTTAGTTAACCACCAAATCAAAGTAGGGTGCCTTTCTTGACAAAAACCGAAATTTTTTATATTTTCCGTTTCAGAACTTCGACTTGATCCACTCGACTAGTTCCACTCCGATGCCCTAACTTTACTCGTTCTCCGCCAGGTACATTTAAAATTTGTTTTACGCTAAAAGAGCGTGCACCTTTATTCAAGGGAGTTCGAAGCCCAATTTCAAGGTCTTTATACATCTTTTGTATTTTTTTTCCTCAATTGCAGTAGTATGCAGTAGTGTCCTTAATTGGCGTGAAAAGCCTCGCGTTTTGCAGCCGTAGATATCGCTCTGTAATCGTGTCATATCGGTGTTTTACATCTTCTTTAAATTAAATTTATATTTAGTTCGCTCATGTTCTTTTCTTCCGCTCTTCATCACATTACGAAACGAACGATGTTCTGCACTTGATTGCTGGGAAGCAGGATCCAGTGGATCAGTATGATATGGGTAAGAATATATATATATATATATTTTTTTGGACTATTAAAGCAACATACCATAGTACACTTTGTACCGTATAGCATGTGCATTAATGTGAAACTAGTGATAAATAATGTATCGTCTTGGTAGTAGCATGCGACACACCCTCTATTTTATTTCGAAACAAAAACGGTCCTGGGCTTGCGTCCAATACCAATGTCATGTGCTCTGTATAAATCAGGTAATAATAATTCGAATGCATTTTATGGATTGAACTGAATTTTTTTTATTTATTTTTTCAGATGTGCGGAGACCATGGCGATTTCAGGACTATATCACAAAGTAATCCACAACCAGAAGAGAGGAAAATGTCACTGAGGACTGATTACATAACTCAACGTAATCGCGTGTTTTTTGTTATTCCTTGCTTTCGTAGCTTAGCCATAACTGCCTTATTGTTGTGTTATAGGAGTAGCTGCCTTCCGAACTGATGAGTATATTAAGTTTAATTGACATTTCTTGCTCTTTTGTATGTCTTTTTTAAGTGTGCTCGGATAAATATATTGATGGACTATTGTTGTATTGGTGTGGTTTGCGTTGTTTTATTGTTGTAGTGCTGTATTTATTGTTATTTTTATATGTAGGAAGGGGGAGGGGTCCTGTGCAAACATTCATTTTCCGCACCTTTACGGCACTGTGCATAAATGGCTGCCGCACGCGTGACCGGGACTGTCCTGGTCACGCATGCAGTCCGTCGGACTGCATGCCAGCGGATTGGATGCCGCATGCGTGCTTCATAAATGACCGCACGCCAGCGAAGCGTGACCTGAGCAGGAAACCCATTATCTTATTGAAACCGAATGGGAAGAACTACCCACAAATGAACCCGAATCTCAAAGACTAATTAACAAACTACTCGGAACCATTCGGCGACTAGAAAGAACCGAACAGGGTCTTTATGATAGCATGCTGGAAATCGATTCACTCCCCGATTCAGACAAACAAGGCCCCCAAACCTATGTAGTAGATAACGACATTAGAGGGCTATTACGTAGAACCAGAAAAGTCCTCGACCACCTTAAAACCATTGCCGAAGATAACCTATTTGAACCAAAATCTCCTCATACAATCCTGAAATTTGAAACCACAACGAATACTAACCAAGCTTCACACATCGATAACACGCCGCCGCCGCGAGGAATAAATCGCCCGGATCGGACCATCAGCAGTGGGAATGGACATGGACGGACGGGACACGAGACGGAAGCAAACCTGGAACAAAGTGGAGGTAATACTGAAATGATTAATACTCTCACAACCCCTTTGTGCACACCTTTAACCGCACTAACCCCACGAACCATTATTCAAAACCAACATTTTCAGCCGGAACCAAACCAAGAAGTAATACGTCCCGTTAGAAACCCAAATCCTAAACTCATAGCCAACCCCGAAACCCATTTTGGAACCACTCCGAACATAAGACCAAGACCGGGAGTAAAATTTCGATTACCTGTCGAAACATTTGTGGAACCGTATCATCAAAACCACCATATTGAGAACCACGCGTCAATCCGTCGCTTTCCCGCGTACGATATCCATAACCAACCGAACCAATATGAGCCTGAAACCGAATTCAGATTAGATAAAACCTTAATCGAAGTGGACATCCCGGAATTCGCAGGCGTACCAAACGAATGGGACACGTTCTGGGATGTTTTCCGACCTCATATTCATGAAAGAAACTACCCACCCTCAACCAAATTGTCCGTGCTCAGAAAACGATGCAAAGGTCTCGCCTTAAAATGCGTTCTACAGTACCCCCAGACCGATGAATTCTACCAGGCTATAAATCTATGCGTAAAATTACGCATCAACCATCTCCGGATTGGCTTTGACCATCTCCTGGGGCAAATGCAAATATATAGATTTGGGTGAAACGTATCAGTGGTAATTTACGGTTAGACTCTCAACTAAGCGACCATCTCCGAAATTACGCATGGAAATTATAGCCTGATTCTACAACCAAATCATCCAATGTCTGCAAAACCTTTTTAACGATAACTACACGAAAAAACTTGCCTTGTACGCACAGTTTGACGCTGTTCCACGGTCCTCGAACAAAGGAGTCGAGCTACTCAGCACGTACCTGGAATTAAAAGCACTCACAAACCAAATCGAGCGCTATGAAAGCGTAGATAACGCAGCTTTCAGGAGAGATCTAAAATCCAAATTCCCATACCAAATTACCGAAAAACTGACTATGACCGAGAAAACAAACCGAAGAGAGTGGAATACCGACGAACTACTCGAAAACATTAAAATCATTGCTGAAACCCACGCGGACATTGATAGAATGCGCGATTTAACATACAAACGTAACTCGAACTTCCTGCCATGCCTATTCTGTAACGTAACTGGGCACAGAAGCCGTGAGTGTAGACTAAATATGCCTGCAGTCATAAAAAGGGAAAAACTGCGAACCAATAACGCATGTGAGAAATGTTTTGAGCGAGATCACAATGCGAACCGTTGCGAAGAACCAGATTGCCGAAAATGCAATGGACTTCATAACTAACACATGTGCTTTACGTACAAAAAGCGACAAACCCAACATTACCCAAACCAGCAAAAGGATCACAGGCAAAACCATAACGGATACAACCCAGAAACCATAAGAACGAACCTGAGAGTTGCAGAAGCATATCAACGCCGTCACGCTCGATTCGGTGACCAAGGAGCGACGAATCCGATGAACCCATCGACCGAAGCGAAACTGAAACCAAACAATGAAAATGCAAAACCGTGGCCCAGAAACCACCCAATTGCGCGTAATTCGGATCCACAACGTGAAAACAGATTGGTGAATACACGAAAACCAATGGAAACCTATCAAAAACCAAAAACGCAAAACCATAGACTAATCAGAATAGTCAATGTGAACGACTACGAGGACTACTCAAACCACTGCGAAGAGCAAATCGAACACGGAACCTCAGAAAATGGATCTGATCGAGAACACGGAAGCGAGGAAAATGATCGAGAAACGTTTTTTCGTTGATAAATTGAACACCTTTGAGAAAACCTCAACCGACAACCAAACCACAAACCTTCGAAAATATCCCAGCAATCGGCCAACCGGAACGACCGCAAACGCCAATGCCGAATCCACACGCCGTGCACGTATAACCTGCAAAACCAAACAATTCAACTCTTTTTCAACAACGGCAACCCAAACGGAATATAAATAGGACGAACAAAATGTTTATTCTACACATTGTAGGTCAAGGACGGACGCACGGAGGCTAATGTGCTAAGGACACGAAGCACAACTGAGCGCAGGACGGCAAGGCCTTTCTCGACAGAGGAGCCAAACTCGCCCGATACTGCTCCATAATTTGCTCAGTAATTCTTAGTTTCTTAGTCTCTACCATATCTCGTTTTTCTCTATTTTTTGTAGCTTAACTTTTTGTTTGCCGGGAGGATGCAAGCAGCGCAAAAACATAAAACAAACCAAAACAAAACCTTTCAAACCAAAAATAAAATGTGCAAATTCAAATTAATATTTGCCCGCGCTCCGCATGTTGTAGCAACTACGGTAGGAAGCGCGCGTTAAACCCAGTCTAGGGACAGCTACAGTACGCTGACTGACTGAAGCGTAGCACTTGTGCAGCTGGTCACTTCGGATACTGTAGTTGTCTTTCGGTAAGAGCGGAGGCCAGTTATTCATAGCCAGGACCGCCACGAACTAGACACTTAAATCCTAACCTTAATTATAAAAACCTTACATCCATCAACCATTAGGGCTGCACTTGCTTGTCTCCCCGGAATGTCGCGACCGCGACCACTTTGTCTATATTCTAATTCACTAATTAGCTCTGTAGTTCACTATTCGGTGCACATGCTACCGTAGTCTTCCTTGTTAGCTGTGTATCATTATCGTGTTCTAGAAGCTTCTAACTTACCTATAATAACCTTTCTATTCTTATAACCTTTGTGTTAGGCCTTTGTAGCCGATTTCTGGCGTGTTAGCCATTGCACCAGTTGGTGCTATAACCCTAAGGTCCCTACGGGATCACTGCGATTGGTTGGTGACCGTATAAGGCACCAACGACTCGTTCGCCTTATTCTTATTATTGTATTTCTATTCTTTTACTGTAATTGTATTTTATTAACTATAAACCATTCTTATTGATTGGTCTCCTGTCACTGCTTACTTATTGCAAGTGATTATTCGCTGTATTACTGTGTTTACTGTATTTGTGGCTTAAAGGGATATGTCCATCTCAAATCACCTCTCTTTTTATTGTTTTTATTAATAATAGCACAAATATGGTTCACAATGAGAATTAAATCAATCACGGAACAATACGCCTCGCAGAAGAAGCTTCCTTTATTGGAAACTAGGTGATCGGAAGCCAAAATCTAAACGCAAAAACTAATACCGTACACAGATCGCGCGGGCTAATGGCAATTAGCCAAGTTACAAACTACACTCGGCCAAGCGTAAATGACAATTCACCATGGGAAATAATGTCCGGCCGAGTGTAGTTTGTAACTTGGCAAATTGCCATTAGTCCGCGCGATCTGTGTACGGTATAAGTGTTTGCGTTTAGATTTTAGCTTCCGATCACCCAGTTTCCAATAAAGGAAGCTTCTTCTGCGAGGCTTACTGTTCTGTGATTGATTTACTTTTCATTGTGAATGATATTTGTGTTATTATTAATAAAAACAATAAAAAGAGGGGTGATTTGAGATGAACCTATCCCTTTAAAGGCCGTGAGACCGGAAGTGCTCAATAATTGGTCCTCTTGCTATTCGTCTTGGGTCCTCAGAGAGCCTTTCGGTCTTTACAAGTGGCTCCGGCTCATAGGGTCTATGTAAACTGCTCACCCTGGCGGCTCCGGCTCATAGCCGATAATATATGCGCCAGAGTCCACCGATTAGAATGTCTACGGGTTAAAATGGCTCCTGAGCTTCAATACTCACGAAGATATTAGGTGATAAAGTGGTGGATTGATCGGCCCGAAATGAAAAAGTGTTAATTGTCCAAAAAACTCCGGTTTCAAAAAACTCCGGTTTCGCCAAAAAACTCCGGTTTCGCCCCGATCATTTTTTCCAAAGTGTACAATGCTTTTCTAGAGCAGGCAGTGCTGCACTCTTACGAGGTCTCAGACCATGCCTAAATGATGATTTTGTTTAAAGGAGGGGGCTCACGAGAATGAAGTGCTCAGATGGTTTCCCTTTATCGAAATACGATGGTATTAAATTCCGAAAGGAATGCTTTACAAAGCAAACGTTTTTTCTTGCAAGGAGTAAATCAATATAAAACAATGGTCTCTAAAATTTTTGGATCGTAGTAAATAGTTGATTTCCAAAGTGGGCATTCAAATTTTTTGCCGGCTTGCAAAATGACTTGCAAAATGTCCATTTGAGCACTTCATTCTAGTGAGCCTCCTCCTTTAACAAACACTTTTAAATTGTAAAAAATAAGGGATGACGGAAAGTGACATATAACATATAACTACAACAATAAATTAAAATATTTTATTTGACAGCTATGGCAATGCTTAAAAAATTTCTTCGGAACAGTCCGCCATGCCATGCTTATTTAAAAAAAAATAAGCCTCTCAGCTGTGTAACAAGGCCCATATTCTTTTCCTCCTCAACTTAGATCAGGCGATCAACATTTGACTGTAACAAGTTGGTTTGCTAATTTTCTGAAGAAACATAACAGTCAACTCCATTAATTGTTCTTCTCAAATTCTCAAATTTTCTTCTTGTAACGAAATATAGTCCAAGATCGAAAAAAAACTACCTGATATTTCCTCCGTGTACTGCGGAGTACTTCATCAATACTAAACGTGATATCAATTTCACCACTGTTATCGTCTTCTACAGGTGGTAGGCCTGTTATGACGAAGGATCCTAGGAAACGATTTTCCGTTACCCAGTCCGATTCTCCTTGATAGACCTGAAAAGTTAGGATACTGGCTTTTTGAGGGGTCTGCATGAAGATAAATTATTTAATCATCTTACCAATACCCATGTAATAATCACCTGTATGGTAATTTGTGTTTCGTTAGTTCCAACTCGGAAAAACGACCGGCTCTCACTACAAGGAATTTGTGTTTTTGCCGCGATAATCTTTCTCATCAATCCGCCGACCTCCTCAACACCAAGGGATAAGGAAACGACGTCTCTCAGTTCCAGGATCGTCGATGTGTGTCCGGTCAGTATGGCAGCCTGTACAGCTGCACCACGTGCCACAGCTTCGTCAGGGTTCCTTATCTTGCTCAATTCCTTGTTATTGAAGAGGCTGCGCAAGAGGGTCTGTACCTTCGGAATGCGAGCTGATCCGCCAACAACAACGATGTCATCGATCTGCAAAGAACTAGCCGTAATCGATCGATTGAGGAACCAGATGTATGGTAGTTATGTTTTTTAATGAACACCCTTAAATATTAGGTCTGTTCACTTATATATCGCGATGTGAAAAACAAGACTACCTCATCTTTGGTAAGCTTGGCGTCAGTGAGTGCTTGCTCCACAAGCTTCATTGCCTTATTGAAGAATTCGCGGCATAGATATTCGAGAATGTCGCGTGTTAGTTGCATACTGAGATCAGTTCCCTGATAGGCGACGGTAACATTTGCTTGCATTTGAGTGGAAAGTGTTCGCTTCGCCTTCTCACACGCGACCAACAACCGATGACGAGCTTTCTTGTCGGACATGATATCCTAAACGGATACTTATGTGAAAGATATATACCCAGTACATAACTTGCCATGGCTTCCGCGCTTTTTGAGCCTGAGCTGAAAATCACGCAGTAAGACACTTTCCAGTCATATGTGTATGATATTTACAATACGATAATGCAAGGATCCTAAAATCAGGCGTTCTTGTTTTAATATTTTTCTGAATACTATACTGCGGACGAACAATGTTAAGGTTTTGCATGAAGTCCCTGGCGCAGTATTCTACGAGTCTTTGTGTCTATAGTATACCAGTCGGCTCACGCCGCCTAAGGACTTACATGGAAATATGACTGGTTTAGCATGGACATACTTATATACAAAGTTTCAAACGTATCATAAGAAATTCACTTATTAGGAAACAATTGCATATGCATAGATATTGAACTGCGAAACTCTTTTTATACCCGAACAGGAAATTTGCATTTCGTAACGCACATCGGTATGCAAATTAGGCTACAGTTACTCTTTTATATAATAAGAAGATTGCATATGCATATATATTGAGCTGCGAAACTCTTTTTATACCCGAACAGGAAATTTGCATTTTGTAACGCACAGCGGTATGCAAATTAGGCTATAGTCAACCTCCCCCTGATATAACCCGGTACACTCTTTTTTTTTTACCTATAATTGTTTGTAAACTCGTACCTTCTCAGGTCACGCTTCGCTGGCGTGCAGTCATTTATGAAGCACGCGTGCGGCATCCAATCCGCTGGCGTGCAGTCCGACGGACTGCATGCGTGACCAGAACAGTCCCGGTCACGCGTGCGGCAGCTATTTATGCACAGTGCCGTAAACGTGCGCAAAATGAATGTTTGGTACAGGTACCCCCTATTCCCTACATATAAAAATAACAATAAATAAAGCACTATATCAATAAAACAATGCAAACCACATCAACAAAACAATAATTCATCAATATATTTATTCGGAACACACTTAGAAAGTCATGCAAGAGCAAAAAAAACAATGTTAACAGTGGAGCAATATACTCATCAGTTCAGTTCAGAGCGCTACTCCTATAATACAAACCCTAATAAGGCACTAAAGGCTCAGCTACAAAAGCAATGGAGAACAAGAAACACATTGTTCGAACATAAATTAGGCACGTAGCCATTTTACGACGGTTTCCTCGCTTCTGGTTGTGAATTACTTTGTTGTGTGGTCCAGAAATCTCAATGGTATCCACACATCTGAAAATAACACTTACACAGTTCAGTTCAAACCACAATTACGTGATTATTATTACGTGAACATAGTGCACATGACATTGATATTGGACGAACGATACCACATTACGCCCAAGACCGTTTTTGTTTCGAAATAAAATAGAGCGAGTATCGTATGCTACTACCAAGACGATACATTATGTATCACACGTTTCACATTAATGCACACTAATGCTATACGGTGCAAAGTGTACAATGGTATGTTGCTTCAATAGTCCAAAAAATATATATATATTCTTACCCATAGCGAACTGATCCACTGGATCCTGCTTCCCAGCAATCAAGTGCAGAACATCGTTCGTTTCGTAACGTGATGAAGTGCGGAAGAAAAAAACATGAGCGAACTAAATATAAATTTAATTTAAAGAAGATGTAAAACACCGATATTACACTACCAGACGGCTAACGCCGCATGAGGCGACATGCAAAGTTTAAAATGCAGGAACAGTAAGCACACTTGTGTGAAACGTTTGCAACGTATCTTGAAAAATCATGAAATAAAATTCGAATTTTGCTTGCTCAAGACGGAGCTCCGGCTCTCCTTTTATAGCTTTTAGATATACAAATTTTCGTTGCGTTCACACGCGGCTTCAAACAAAAAAGTAAACTCTTCTCCTTTATACAATAAGATTACAGAGCGATATCTACGGCGGCAAAACACGACGCTTTTCACTCCAATTAAGGACGCTACAGCTACTGCACACTACTGCAATTGAGGAAAATAAATAAAAAAGATGTACCTGGCGGTGAACGAGGAAAGTTGGGGCCTCGGGGTGGAACTAGTCGAGTGGATCAAGTCGAAGTTCTGAAACGGAAAATATAAAAAAAATGTTCGGTTTTTGTCAAGAAAGGCGCCCTACTTTGGTTTGGTCTAACATGAATAGAAATGAGCAGGCTGTCATACGACATCCACATATTAAACAACTTCAATTGACCAACATTTTCATAAGATCAACAAGAAAATAACTTACAAACCACGCAATCACGAACATCCAATAGTTCTCACAAATAGACCAGGAAGTCAAGTTCCGAGGCGTTTAACAGCCTAAAAAATTTGTTGAAAACCGGTAGTGTAGTTCTAATTAGAGAGTCGTGTTTATAACTGAAATCCAATAGAAAGTGCACCTAAATAACTCAATGCGATGGGCAATATTAGCAACAATCACCCAAAAAACCAAGTATCAGCTTCGTAAACTGTAAATAAAACACACTTACTGCTACATTCTTCTTCCATCATCCATTGTTCGTTGTTGTCACCATTGATGCTCGCGGGCACTTTATATTCGTCATACCTGCTTAACAAAACATTAGTACAACAATAAATATAAACCAGCAAACGGAAAGAAATGCAAACAAACAAAAATTCGTAGAAAATCGGAAAAAAATACGAGCGTGCATTTTCCCAAAATTGCAAAATGCACGGTCAGTGCGAAAAAGGCGGCACGCGTGCCTATGCGTCCGCTTCCGAAAAAAGCACTATTCTGGTTCCCGGAGGTTCCAGAACTTTGACAAACACACAGTATTCCAAACACTATTTATTGAGTCAAGAGTGTAAGGCAGTAGATCTGGAGTCTTCAGTCGTTGACGAGTCCGCGGGGGAATGGGGGGGGGGCTCCAGGCCGCGCTACCACCACCCGACGACTGAGGTTTCTTCTCCCTCTCGTCGCTGGTCACTCCGACTCTCCGTACCACCACTTCTTCAGCCGCTAGGGCTCAGCAGGAACACAGCAGTTTTTAGGGTCTGCCAACCTATGTAGATCAGATCGGGTCGCGAACTAGATCAACCATACCTTCTCCCCGTGGAGAGCTCCTTATATTCTATATGATGCCATGCTAATTACGTAATCGAGATACAATCTAGACAATATAGATTCTTAGTAAAAACCACTGTTTATAGTTACGATTCAACCAGTTTCAACGATAGTTGGAACATTCCCAAGACAGGTGGTGGTCTTCACAGTACAGTATCATAACTTTTTTCTCTGTATTCTTTCTCAACACTGTGTTCGGACTCCTGTCGGACATCCCCCCAAAGGTTGACATTCCAACTCGAAAAATTTTTTATTGCACACTCTTTTGGCGGGGATCACTTATACATTAACTTTCGATAAATTTAAAGGGCCGATAATGCCATTGGCATCTTAATTGTTAATTTTAGAGTGGCGGTACTGTGTGGGGGTCGTAAGTGAATTATTGCTTAATGTCTCCGGTGTCTGCGACTTTGGCGTTTTTTGTGGATCGTCACTTCCTGTAGTTCGTTGCTGATCGCTTCCGCCGATTCAATCGCATTCGCCTGTCGAGCTTGGCTGTCGACTGCCTGAGCCGTTGCCCTCAACCAGTTTTCTTGCTCTCCCGCTGAATGTTCTTCGTCTTCCGAGGGAGCAGGTGTAACATCCCGATTTGAACGCCAATTCTGAAATGTTTATACATTGTACTGATTGATTATGCCTCCCCGAATTTTATTCGTAGTACACAAATTTTTAGGTGAATTATGAATTATTTTAGATACAGATACAGATATGGTAGAATTGCGTGTGTATAATATTTATATACGTATTTAATGTAACGGGCGAAATTGCACTAGAATTTTGTGATTTGCATACTATTAACTGCAAATTACTGACCTCTTACTACTTATTTCTTATTTCTACTTAAATTACTGACCTCTTACTCTTACTACTTATTTCTTGGAATGATGTTAATGCAGTTTATCCATCTCATGTGTGTCTAACGAGTTCCCTTCGGAGTAAATGCCAGTCCCTTTCTACTAAGTATGCAATACAGTACTTCCTCACTGAAGTACAGGACCACCCAGAAGCAAAACAGATCTTAAGGAATATTTACGTAGATAACTTACTATTAGGAACACGGACTATAGAAGAAACTTTACAGCTATACAAAACTACAAAAGCTACTTTCAAGAAGATGGGAATGAATCTTCGAGAATATCGAAGCAACAAGAAAGAAGTAAATAAAGCAATTAAGAAAGAGGATATAGCAACAGAATTAAAACAAAAGGTACTTGGAACGCCTGCCGCATTGAAGACGGCACGCGTGCTTTTTGACTTAAATGACCGCACGCCAGCGCAGAGTCAGCCATGCACCGTGCGGCGCTCTATGCGGGAAAGTATGCGCGCACACCGTGATCATGCGGGAAAGTATGCGCGCACACCGTGATCATGCGGGAAAGTATGCGCGCATACCCAGAAGGTGCGGGAAAGTTTGCGGCGCTCTGCGCGCCACAGAACGTAGTATGACGTTCAAAATGCGAAAATTGCAGTAAATTTCCTTTGCTCCGCGAGCCAGGAGCAAGCTCAAAAGCTAAGCGACCTCGCTTCATAAAACAACTGGCTACCGTAGCCGTAGTCAAATTAGAGGTGCAGAGTGTGTTGTGAATATATAGAGAGTGTCAAGCTTCTCCGGCCCCACCACGGTATTTCGCACTTGTAACACAGTTTGGCGTACCGTTTATGGACAAATGTATTCCTCGACAAACTGCACATCCTAAGAAATAAGTGAGCTCGAATTGAGCGAATCGAGCACGATTTTTTTATCTAATGTAAGCTGAAAACTATTTACTGGGTGAGCAAATTATTAAACGGAAAGGCCCACGAGGCAAAAGTTTTCCTCAATTTTCTTGCACAGAATTTCCGGAATTTCATGTTACTGTGAAAACCGCATCTCTTTGCACCTAGAACTCACAGAGTTATTCCCTGGCAAACAGTTCGGCCAGGTACCGTAGTCAGCAACGCCAATCTACGTTTCTGCGGTTTACATCCCTTTATTTGAACTCTCTTCTACAAAATAATGGTTAAACGAATGAAGATCATGCGTGCGATTTTAAAAAAGCGTTTTCAATGCTGTAATTCCCTAGAAGCGCAAGAATTGATTCTGCATACGGTACTGGACGAACTGTTTGCCGGGAAATAACTATATGAGTTCCAGATGCAAACAAATGCGGTTTTCACAGTATATTTCTGAAAACCTGGACATTCTGTATAAGTAAACTGAGGAAAACTTTTTTCTTGTGGGCCTGTTCCTTTAAGGCCCACAATCAAAAGCTGAAAGCCTAGACTGTGACCTATTTACTTAAAATATAGAAGCCACTGGAATATGAATATGACTATTGCTTTTAGGTGTACCAAGGAGATTCGGAAGATACATCTGAAAATAGACTACTTGGCGGATTCGCACTCACAGACATTGCTCCCCAACCGAAGGGAGTTCCGATTTTTAAAGTGACGTTCAGTATCGACGTAGATGGGATTTTGACCGTTTCTGCCAAGGATAATCAGACAGGACATCACAAGACTATCACACTCGCGACTCTCGTCGGACGACTGCACAAGGTAGCGGAACATATAGCGTCAGTTGTGCTTTCTCGCTCCCCTTTTGATGTTTGATGCACTTTTGCACATTCAGGTTTGAACGGGACTTAAAGGGGTGGGATCAATTTAAATGGCATCTTTGTTTATTCTTTTATATGTAGTGTACATCACAAATAAATCACATATTGGATGATAGACGTGATTTGAATCACCATCACATTTGACAGCTGGTGCACTGTAGCCGACAGGAAAAGAACGCTTTAGGCAATGAGAGTTAGGGAAAGAAATCACACTTTAGCTTTGTTTACGTAAAAACCTCAATATCTTTATCAGCCTTTATCTCTCTCTGCTTATACGTCCTTTTCCTGCCGGCTACAATGCACCAGCTGTCGAATAGAAAGGAGCTTCCGATCAAGGCTATCCAGTGTCCGCAAAAACCTTGATTTGGAAACTTTTTGGACTGGATGTAATTTATTTGAGGTGTATAATACGTGTAGAAATAAGCAAAGATGGAATTGACCCTTCTTTTTAATTTAGGAAGAGTTCGACCGCATTAAATTTAAGAACGAAGTGGAGATGAAGCGCACGCGGGCAATAAAGTATTTCGAAGAATCTTCTTATAAAATGAATTACGAACTGAAGGAACTAGTTAAAAAAGAAAATTGGGCTAGCAGAGTCAGAACAGTTCACGGAAAGGACCGACCAAATAACCAAACTGCTCAGTGTTGGAGCCGAGGAGGAGGCAAGCATGCATATGGTGCAACTCGAAGAAGATTTCAGACAAATGATTCTGCTCGCCAGCACGTAATTAAGCATCACCCTTTACAATGAAAGATCTATCCAATACATCGTTTTTTTTCACAAAATGGCTTATGTTTGAGCAGAACCAAACCCTAAGGAACGTAAGGCTTGTTTTCTCCACTGTGGATTTTAATTGTAATTTCATGTGATATGCTCTCGAACACAGCTTGTTTTAAAGGGTCTGGCCCAGTTCAACCGACCCCTATTTTTGATGATTCCATCTGATTCTCCATGTCAAATATAGTAGGATGCAATATTTTTCTAATTTTCAAGCGCAAAATTCACACGCTATTTGTAACGGAACTGTATATAGACCAGCCGTTTGAAGAGACCTACTGGCTCTTCTCCGACTGGAGGAATCGGACGGGTCATTTGCATAGGCACATCAAAGGTGTATATGCAAATGACTATGCAAATGACTTTCTGAGTGTGTTCCGAATAAATACATTGATGAATTATTGTTTTATTGGTGTGGTTTTCTGCTTGCATTGTTTTATTGTTATAGTGCTTTATTTATTGTTATTTTTATTGGTAGGTAGTAGGGGGTGCCTGTGCAAAATATTCATTTTTCGGCACGTTCACGGCACTATGCATAAATAGCCGCGGCACTGACCAGGACCGCAGGCATGCAGTCCGTCGGACTGCATGCCAGCGGATTGGATGCGGCACGCGTGCTACATAAATGACCGCACGCCAGCGAAGCGTGACCTGAGTAATTAAATGGATTCAGCTGTTATTAGGTGTGAAGCAACGTCATGGAATATAATATAGGATTCCATGACACTATTCAGCAATTTACCAAGGCCATCATACCCAATTCTCTATCGCAGTTGTCACGCCCATTTGCGCTGGTTGGCCAATACCGCAATCGTCACGCCCAATAGAGCATGTTGAACAATTAGCGCGAAGGGGCGTGGCAACTGCGATAGATACCGGTCTACTTCTTTTTTTTCCCTAATATTTGAAGTTCACTTCAACTTTCAACATCGTCAATTAGTTCAACTTTCAAAATATTTGTTCCACCTTATACCTATACCCTCCGCTCCCTCACCCTACGTCGTTCGCCCATCCTAGCCATGTTTTGACAAGTTAGCGCATCAATTCTGCGCTGCCCGATAAGTGCACGTCTTTACGTCAAAGCAAACCTGCTACATAACAAAATGGATCATTCTGGAACATTCGTTTCTATACTCTGCTCCTAAAATGTTGATAAGGAAATACGACACTGCATCGGAACAATAGGAACGAAAGCGGCAACAACGATAAGTATGGTATTTGTTGGAGCTAATCTAAACATTTTGTTATCACTCCACTCGTGGCTCTACTCTGTGCATATTAAACGTTAAGCATCCCATGTTTTCCGTTTTATTTTTACGTACGCTTTTCTTCAGGATTTATTTTACCAAGCACCCTTTTACATATTATGCTATAAAATCGCTCAAGTTATGTGTGAAGCTAAGCTTGTCTATGTAAATCTATATGAAGCTAATTTGTAAAGAATATTTGTGGACCGAAGCACAATCCATTACATGGAGGGGGGATCACGCAGTTTTGTGCTCTGACTCTGCGATGCGAATTTCCAGCCCATAGGTAGTTGGGATATCATCCTTGAACCCGATTTTGCACATTGGTTAGAAACAACTTACGCTTTGATTTAAAAAAAAACTCGTAAATTATAAACTCTCGAACAGAGCTAACAGCGCCCGCAGTAGCCTTTTTGAGAAACGTTGTCAAAATTTTAGTACTTATCGGTATGTGCCACTTGATGGAGAACCTTGCTTCCAAATTATGTGGGCCGCCCTGTATTGATACCCGTCGAAGGCCTTGCAATCGGTCAAGACAAAAGATCAGGGCAACGACCCGGTTCAAGTTCAGAAAGCCTAAACAAGAGATTTTTATGTATGCTGATAGGATAATACAGTACATTTATTGTTGTTATTGTAGAATATATATATATATATATATATATATATATATATATATATATCATCAATACTATGTTTATGTAATAGTAGGAAGTTATGCCTTCGAATAGTTCCGCGATTAATTGTCGGTGTTCTCATAGTTACAATGTTAATTTGCAACGCATATTAAGATTCATGATGAATTGAGTTCTTTTTAGTCCTGAATGCGAATAGTTTTCACCACTCGGCCATGCAGCAATCAAGCTCAATCGGTATAGACTTTGGTACGACAAAGTCGGCAGTTGGTGTTAAAATTGAACAAAAAGTGGAGATCGTACAAAACGAACAAGGTAAGGTGTTTCGCAACTCACAAGAAAAACTTTTGCTTCCAAAGCTTTGTTCCTTATTGACGGAAATTGCACATTGTTTAAACGAATCAATTCAGGCGCCATCTGCACTCCATCTTGTGTTGCCTTCACTGATTCTACTCTGGTAGTCGGTTCCGCTGCCTTGGACCAGATAACCGCGAATATCGACAACACTGTTGTCGGGATCAAAAGGGTTTTGGGCCGTGAATTTGGCAGTCATGCACTGGACACGTATCTGAAGGATAGTTGCGTCAAAATTGTGAAAGGAAAGGATAAACTCCCCAAGTTTGAAGTGGAGTTAATGAAAACAAAAAGACAATTCTGTCCAGAAGAAACATCATCGTTTATAATTAGCAAGCTGAAGGACATAGCTGAAAACTACCTCAAAGTTAATGGCTGCCCCACGACCGTCGTTAAACATGTGGCAATTGCGGTACCACTTTTCTTCACTGGATCACAAAGACAGGTGGGTGTGAGCAGCTAAGATATATTTATCACTAATAATAATAATAATAATAATAATAATAATTTATTGCATCAGAGAGATGCGCACAAAAGCCAACACAGAGTAAAATGTTTGAAAAACAAATGAGATCTATTGAAAGGAGATAAGGACACAAAAGTAGGATTCAACGTTGTTGCTAAGGATATGAGATTCTATAACGCTCTATAAAAATAGCGTAGTTTTAAAAACGTCGAGTTAGCACGCGTCTAAGACGCATCTTTTACCTTTAGCACGCGTTTAGTACGCATCTTTTTTTTTCTTGCTCTCGCCGCACTCCTCCGTTTCTGTGCTGACTACAGCCTCGTGAATTCTAACGGTCCCTCGTACGCCCAAACGGCCATGTACGAACGTCAGGAATAACATACTGAAGGAATTGTTTAGAGGGGGTTTGAAATTACTTTTCTTCTTATCCAAGGTGTTTGTTTATTTCTGTTTTCACTAAACTTACCTTCAAAACGTAAGCTTTTATTTGAGCCCAACATGCAGAACCGGCTTGCCATTCCATTGAAAGTTAAAGGGATAGGTTCACTAGGATTTGCACCTTTTTGAATATTTTTTTGAGCTGGAAACGCTAGAAGATACATTACCCTTATATCACCCTCTGTCTATCACAACAATTACACCTCTAACCCTGTCACGCTATTAGCCACTTAGCTAGGCTGCGGTAACCCAGTTGTTTTATAAATTCGAGGTAGCTTAGCTTTTTGAGCATGCTCTCGAGCTCTCCTGCCTCGGGGAGCAAAGGTAATTTAATGTAATTGTCGCATTGTGAATGTTTCCGGCCATACTATACTGTAAATTGAAAATATACAAAAAAGTGCAAATCCTAGTGAACCTATCCCTTTAAGTATTACTATAGTATCCTGTATTTATATTCTGTATAACTTCACCATTAAATCAGCTTCCTTGTGCTGCAGTCGCGCTTTCAACACACTCGACATTTTGCTGCATTAAAATTTTTGTTGCATAGAAGGAATCAAGAGAAAACACAACGTAATGCACCGAGAGAGGTACTAGTACTGATGTCGCTTTGGCTTTACAACTAGATTTCAGGCAGTAAAAGATGCCGCCACAATCGCTGGAATGAAAGCGAATCTCATTAGCGAACCAATTGCAGCAGCCATAGCTTATGGAATATGCAGTAAAAACATTGGAGAAAAACGGAACGTTCTAGTGTTTGATATTGGTGGAGGTTTGTTGCGTTATACTTCTTACCCCTTTTTATATATAATATTATGGTGATAGCTTAAAATAAGCATGCGTTATGAAACTTCCGATAAACATGACTAAGCCCACTCTCGAACCGTCCTATAATAATCTAACTACTTAGGTAAAGCAGAGGCCACAGTTTTAACAATTGAAGGAAGAGAACGGACGGAAAACTACTCCGTGTACGGCACCGCATACAATTGCGCCGGTGGATGCGCTATTGATAATATTCTTATAGAGTATTTTAAGTCACAGCTGAATGTGGTACGCACCTCGTTAAAGGGTGAGGTCCACCTCAGAAAACAAAAAAAGTTATCCGTTTTATTAGATCCCCGTGTCTGTATCTTCCAGCATAACTAAACAAATTTGGCAGGAAATAAGTTCCAACGAAATATTGAGCAAAAAACAGTACCCGAGTGCCATTAATACGATAGGCGTTGATAGGAGGGCGGTCAGTGCACTGAGAGTCGATGAGCTGCGCGCCGCACCATTTCGGGAAACAAAATGCGCGCCGCAACGAAATGGGAAACAAAATGCGCGCCGAATAGAAATGGGGCGCAAAATGCGCGCCGATCCTTTGCAGGAAACACTTTTCTTTGTTCGGCGAGCAAGTTGCGCCCCGCACCATTTTCGCACCTTTTCCGCACCTTTTCGGCAAGGTTTCTGAAAGCGCTCGGAGGCTCTGCCGTAAGTGCAGTTTTTGTACTAATACCCTATGGTGCATGAAAAACCGCGCTCTCGCGACCCTTGTTTGGGAACTAAAAAAGGGCGGGATTAGACTATGCGTTTGTTGCTTTTCTAAACCATGCGTTTTATTTTATTTGCCAAGCTAAGGGGTTTGCAAGTATACCAAAAATTCGGTGTGATTCTGTCAATACTACCGCACGAAACCTGCATATATAATATGGAAATATGCACGAAACATGCGTATATAATATGGAAAATTAAAAAAATATTCTCGTGTAGTCCAAGATACGGTAAATTTTCAGTACACTTGCAAACCCCATAAACAACCCATATTTAATCCCATCTTCGTCTTTGGTATGATACCGTAGTTATTTTGGAACTTTTTTTTGTAATATTTTTCAAAATTTTTCAAAAAAAAAATTGCTTCACAGCCGAAAGTAAAAAAGGTACCAGACTACCGTAATCAGCGCCACTCAAGCTGGACCATTTTTACCTCGATATTTTGTTGGAAATAATGTTCTGTCAAACTTGTTTTAGTTTTTCTGGTCGATTCAGACACGGGGGAATCTAATAAAAATAATAACTTTTTTGGTTTCTGAGGTGGACCTCACCCTTTAAATGAAGAGGCCCACGGGAAAAAAAGTTTTCCTCAATTTATTTGTACAAAGTGTCCGGAATTACAGAAATATTACTTTGAAAACCGCATTGCTTGAAGCCTCGAACTCACAGAGTTATTCTCCAGCAAACAGTTCGGACAGGTACCGTAGTCAGTAATGTCAAAATACGTTTTTACGATTTATATCCGTCCATCATCATTCGTTCTCTAAATAATAATTGTTAAACGAATGAGGAACATTCCTACGATAATAAAAAAGTATTTCCAATATTGTAATGCTCTGAAAGCGCAAAAATTGATCCTGACTACGGTACCTGGCCGAACTGTTTGCCGGGGAATAACTCTTTGAGTTCTAGGTGCAAGAAATGCGGTTTTTACAGTAATAATTCTAAAATTCCGGACATTCTGTGCAAGTACATTGAGAAATCTTTTTTTCTCGTGGGTCTCTCCCTTTAACTACAAATTCAACTATTTTATTCGATTTTTTTTAAATACAAGAAGATTTATAAAACAATATGCAGCTGTTACAAAAACATGGAACAAAGAACTCAGGAAGAGAAATCAATGAGAATGGGCTTTGGCAAATCACCGTCGCCGTGGCATATAAGCAATTGTGAGGGGTACTTGGAGAATAAACAGCCTGCAGTGTTGCACCTGAGGCCGTTTTCACCAACATTTACTTCTGTCATAAATTTTTCTCCATCAAAAAGGTACTTAGGTTAAGTAAATTTTTGACTGAAGTACGCTGCAGCACCCTTTTTGATGTATTTCACCAACATTTACTTTTTTTGAAGGAAAACGTTGGATAACAGTTAGATTACTTTTTAAAACGAATATGATATGCATCTAAGTAATTACTAAAAGTTATTTACCATGTAAACAAGAAATAGCTAAATAATCAAGCGTGTAATCACTTTATTAATATGTGAAATGTGATTCAAAAACTGAAATCTTTGTTGTCTAATGTTTACAAAGCTTATTTACCATAAAAACCATACAATTATTAAACAAATTGAGTTAATCAGCGCTCATAATGGAGAAAAAACCGAAATACTGAGTTACTTTCAGCTTTTTGGTGGAAGTACGCCTCCCATACTAAAAGCGTACTTCTGTCAAAAAGGTACTTAACCTAAGTACCTTTTTGACAGAAGTAAATGTTGGTGAAACCGGAAGTACCGCGCGCTTTTGACTGAAGTACCCTTTTTGACAGAAGTAAATGTTGGCGAGTGATCTTCCGAAACTGGTGTCCGGAGTAGGTGGGTGGATGTCCTTTGCAGTCCTTGGACTGTCGTGCTGCACCGCGTGAAGGCGGACATCGTCGTAGCACAGTAAATGTTGGTGAAAACGGCCTCTGGTGTGTGGTTTATCACTGCAGGGTGTTTATTATCAACCGCTATGCGGGCAATTATAAACTACGGTATATTAGTAAAACTCATACGCAGTGGTTGCTCTCCCTGGGTTAAATTTTCAGTAAATCGACACAGGAAATGTATTTTTCTATGTACCTTTTTATGTTTATGGATAATTGAAGTAAAAATACGAATTTGAAGTGACTGCGATCCTTAAAAGTTAATTTTTTTTTAATTTTTTTATAAAACTCCTTATCATCAAAAATTGTACTGCGAATTGCACACATGCAAAAAAATTTAAAAGCAGAAAAAGAAATTCAGAAGCTAAAGACGAAACGCGACAGTGAACGCCTGCGCAAAGCATGTGAGAGCGTTAAACATCGATTGTCACTTCTAAAGCATGCGAAAGTGGACACTTATGTTGATGGGAAGGAATATACCATCGAGCTCACTCGAACAAAGTTCGAGGGGATGTGCGACACTTTGTTCATGGATGCTACCCTACTTGTAAAGCAGGCCCTGGATATTGCCGACACTGTGTTCATGGAAATTTTTTTTTTTTTTTTTTTTTTTTTTTTTTTTTTTTTTTTTTTTTTTTTTTTTTTTTTTGATTTTTTTGTGTTTTGACCAAATGAAAAGAAATTGACATATACTAAGTTTTTAAATGAAATGAAAAGCTCTCAGGTAAATACATATACTAGTTTAACATATACTAGTTTAACTAATACATATACTAGTTTAACATATAATGAACCAACTATTTTATATGAAACGCAACTAGAGCTCGGCGCGCGCTGCGCGCGCGCCTCGCTCTAGCGTTTTACGTTTTACTTGAGCGTTCGCGCAAGCCTTATATTTTATGTGCTATTTTCCTTTTTTTTTCTGCGTTAAATGCGCGTCTGACATCATCGTTGAAGTTGATTTACATCATTAATATATCACTACGGTGAAGTTTGCACGTCTACTTATTTTTGGCGTCATAGCTTCTGAAGCAGAAACGGTATCGAAGTCAAATGCGCGTCTGACATCATCATTGAAGTTGATTTGCAGCATTACTATATCACTACGGTGAAGTCTGCACGTCGACTTATTTTTGACGTCATAGATTCTGAAGCAGAAAAGGTATTGCCCGTCTGTGTCGAATGCGCGTCTGACATCATCATTGAAGTTGATTTGCAGCATTACTATGTCGCTACGGTGAAGTTTGCACGTCGACTTATTTTTGACGTCATAAATTCTGAAGCAGAAACGGTATTGCCCGTCTGAGTCGAATGCGCGCCTGACATCATCATTGAAGTTGATTTGCAGCACATTAATACGGTGAATTTTGCACGTCGACTTATTTTTGACGTCATAGATTCTGAAGCAGAAGACATGTTGCCCGTCTAAGTCAAATGCGCGTCTGACATCATCATTGAAGTTGATTTGCAGCATTACTATGTCGCTACGGTGAAGTTTGAACGTCGACTTATTTTTGACGTCATAGATTCTGAAGCAGAAGACATGTTGCCCGTCTAAGTCAAATGCGCGTCTCACATCATCATTGTAGTTGATTTGCAGCATTACTTTGTCGCTACGGCGAAGTTTGCACGTCGGCATCTTTATGACGTCATAGCTTCTGAAGCCGATGACATGTTGCCCGTCTAAGTGCGCGTCTGACATCATCATTGATGTTGACTTGCAGCATTTCTTTGTCGCTACGGCGATGTTTACACGTCGGTTTATTTTTGACGTCGTAGCTTCTGAAGCAGAAGGCATGTTGCCCGTCTAAGTCACATGCGCGTCTGAATTCATCATTGGAGTTGACTTGCAGCATTGTTTTGTCGCTACGGCGAAGTTTGTACGTCGATTTATTTTTGACGTCATAGCTTCTGAAGCAGAAGGCATGTTGCCCGTCTAAGTCAATTGCGCGTCTGACATCATCATTGAAGTTGATTTGCAGCATTACTTTGTCGCTACGGCGAAGATTGCACGTCGACTTATTTTTGACGTCATAGTTTCTGAAGCATAAGGCATGTTGCCCGTCCAAATGCCGTCTGACATCATCATTGAAGTTGATTTGCAGCATTACTTTGTCGCAACGGTGAAGATTGCACGTCGACTTATTTTTGACGTCATAGCTTCTGAAGCAGAAGGCATGTTACCCGTCTAAGTCAAGTGCGCGTCTGATATCATCATTGAAGTTGATTTGCAGCATTACTTTGTCGCTACGGTGAAGATTGCACGTCGACTTATTTTTGACGCCATAGTTTCTGAAGCAGAAGACATGTTGCCCGTCTAAGTCAAATGCGCGTATGACATCATCATTGAAGTTGATTTGCAGCATTACTTTGTCGCTACGGTGAAGATTGCACGTCGACTTATTTTTGACGTCATAGCTTCTAAAGCAGAAGACATGTTGCCCGTCTAAGTCAAATGCGCGTCTGACATCTTCATTGTAGTTGATTTGCAGCATTACTTTGTCGCTACGGCGAAGTTTGCACGTCGGCATCTTTATGACGTCATAGCTTCTGAAGCCGATGACATGTTGCCCGTCTAAGTCAAATGCGCGTCTGACATCACCATTGAGGTTGATTTGCAGCATTACTTTGTCGTTACGGTGAAGATTGCACGTCGACTTATTTTTTGACGTCATAGCTTCTGAAGCAGAAGACATGTTGCCCGTCTAAGTCAAATGCGCGTCTGACATCATCATTGAAGTTGATTTGCAGCATTACTTTGTCGCTACGGCGAAGTTTGCACGTCGGCATCTTTATGACTCATAGATTCTGAAGCCGAAGACATGTTGCCCGTCTAAGTCAAATGCGCGTCTGACATCATTATTGAAGTTGATTTGCAGCATTACTTTGTCGCTACGGCGAAGTTTGCACGTCGACTTATTTTTGACGTCAGAGCTTCTGAAGCAGAAGGCATGTTGCCCGTCTAAGTCAAATGCGCGTCTGAAATCATCATTGAAGTTGATTTGCAGCATTACTTTGTCGCTACGGCGAAGTTTTCATCATTGAAGTTCATTCGCATCATCAGAATCTCAAATTCGGCTTTTTTTGACGTCTCAGATTCTGAATCAGAAGCAATATTGCATGCCTCAGACAAATGCCCGTCAGACTGTCATCAGTGAAGTTGATTTGCCTCGTTAGATTTAAGCTACGGTGACATTTACACTTCGCCTTAATTTGGACATCATAGTAACTTCAGTGTCAAAGAACGATCACCTTGCGTGCCAAACTGATCTGCCGCAGCATTTCTATTTAGGCGGACAATTTTTCCCTTTTCTTTGTCGGCTTCGGTTTAATTACCCAAGTTTGAGGTTAGGGCGGCCTATTTTTATTGCGCAATAGTGCTTCGTAGTCGCAGTGTTCTTTAGTCGTTCTCTAACACGCGACTTTAGCTTATATCTCGCTTCGGGATCGCCGGGGACACTCGGGGCAATGTTCGCGTTTGCTTATCTCATTGAGCTCTAATTTTTCATAGCATTACTTTTTCGTTTGGAGATGCACTTTTGGAGCGTTACCGTCACGCGAACGGCAATCTTTTTTTATAGGGGGTTGCTTAGATATCCTTTTCAGATAGACGAATTGATACTTATTGGAGGATGCACACGGATCCCAATGATCCGCGAAATGTTTTACAAGCGATTCCCTGGAAAAGTTGCGGTAGAGACACTAAACCCAGATGAGGTTATCGCTTGTGGGGCGGCAGCGTATCTGGAGGGCTCACAAAGTGAACGCAGAATTACCGTGAGCGAAATGCTCTCGAAGCCAATTCGGATATCTTCAGTAAGTGGCTGTACTTTTTTTCACTATGCGCATGTTAGCAGTTCCCATATCAAAGGATCGGGAATCGGAGTCACGATAAAAAAAACAATTTTGTATTTTTTCCACGTTATTCCCAATTTCAACACGACGTAGCACCTGGAATTAGAATTGTAGATGCCTACTCCGGAAAAAAATAATAGTACCCCAAAAAAAATAACAGAACCCCCATGTAAAATAGTACCCCAAATATTTCCAGACCAAGAAAAATACTACCCTATAAAAATGGGTAGTATAGTGGAGTAGTCATCTACAATAAGAAGGTGGGGTAGTTATTTTTCCCTGGTAGACTTAGATTACATTTTTCGAAAATGGGGTCTTATTTTACGAACGTGGGACAGTAATTTTTATTTTTGGGGTAGCCTCGTTAAAGATTACCGGACAATTCAACATGGCTTTTGCCAACCCCAATTTAAACACTTTACTACCCCAATCAGTAGTTATGCAACCCCACACTTTGGGGTAGTAGTATTTTCCCTATGGGGTACGGGTACTATTTTTACTAGATGGGGTGGTATTCTGCTCTTGGAAAAATACTACTCCTTTGTCGGGGGTAATATTTTTCCACTTCGGTACCAAACTACGCTGGGGTAGTATTATACGATTTTACCACAACTGGAAGCTTAAATATACATAATAGCCGTGAGAGTTAGCCAAATATGATATCCTGTGAAAAACCTTAGGGTGCAAGCCTGGTGGCGCCAACTAATGCAAAACCGAGAAAATTGGCGTGCAAGCGGCGTGGTATCGGCTGGCAAGTTGCGCGCCATTCCCGTTTCGCGTGCATTTTTCACACCACAACGTTGCCAAATTCACGCTGCACGCCGTTGTCACGCGGCGGCTTGCACGCCAACAATGGGCGGAGGGTTCCTAAAGGGGCATTACTGATATGGCATTTTCTTCCCGTGGGCAGTCTCAGTTATATATAGAGTGGTTGACTGCCCACAGCCCATGCTGAGATGAAAGATGCCCACTAAACAAGTTATAACTCGATTTTATTAAACTACTGTATTTTGTGACAGCGCGTTATATAATCTCTGTGAATCCTCCTTGATGTTCCTTTAAGTTAAAATGAAACCCACTTAGTGCTAATCTCACAGGCTACAGGCAGTGCAATAGAAGCTATCAATAGAAGCTAGCAAAAATATGTGCGATTTTGACAGACACCAGGAATTCAAGTGTTTGTGAGCTACGAAATTAACAATTGTAAGATTGAAATCGTTTAGGAAAAATCATTCATCACTTCATCAAAGCCTGGAAAAAAAGAAACGTTAATTCGAGTTAACACTCTTAAACTTATGACTAGGATACCAGCTGAAATAAAGATGGAGTTCGACATGCATGATGACTTGAAAGATCGTGTCAAGGTAAAGTCAAATGTTAACTTTTATGCGTATATGATAAGATGAGACGGCTATCGCCGCCTGACAAGGGAAATTCCAAGGTTCATATCAGAATTAAGAAAAGTTGTAATTAAAAAGTTGTAGAGAATTAAATTATATTAAAGATGGCGCATTCAAAACGTGCCAGACATAATTATCGAAGAATTACGCATAACCGTTCCTTATAAGAGTCTCAGTGATATATGATTCCGGTTACCATTTAGTATAATGGATAGCGCTTCTGACTGATAACAGGAAGGTCAAGTGTTCGATTCCTCACTACGGAAGCTATTTTTTCGTTTTTACTTGGATATTTTTTTACAATTTAAAGCTTCAATAATTGTTTCAAAACAAATTACCGTGTGTTTAAACAACTTTGCTTGTGTCGATAACACATTTATGCACTATTCAAGTTAAAAAAATCGGGATTTGATTTTTCCATTTGTTTTCATGAATTAAGTGATGGCTCTAATATTATGGGTGAAAATATCGTTGAAAATTGAATGATGAAAACCTGTGAAGCACAACTTTCGTAGTTTCAGAATTCCAGAAGGTTGAATGTTTTATTACGAATGACTATGACTTATTGGTGTTTCTGTTTCTGATGACTGGTCCTTGGAGTTCTTAAATATTTATTCATAACTCTTTATCCATGAAAGAAATGATCTACCATTTAATTAACTCATTTATTTATTAAATATTCACAGTCATTTTGTGGTTGTTTTCATCATTTATTTTCTACGATATTTTCACCCATGGGTACCATCAGTGATTTCATGAAAAATGGAAAAAATTAAAGATTTTTTTAACTTGAATAGATAAAAAATTTAAGTTGTAAATAAATGCTGTTTTCACAGTAATATTTCTGAAATTCCGGAACTTCTGTGCAATTAAATTGAGGAAAATTTTTTCTTGTGGGCTTGTTCCTTTCATAAGTATGGACAGACGCCTCGGGTAATACGATATTTCTTAGGTAATAAGATATTTCATTGTAAAAAAAGTCAAAATTCAAAATGACCTTCCAAAACAGAAAGGGTTAAGAAGAACACTCTATGATTAGTTTCTCTAATATCAATATTTGAAAGTTATTTGTTTCATAACGTTCTTCCATTTACAGGTATGTCAACATGAAAATAATCAACCAGGCAAATGCGAGTGGTCGAATACCTTCTGTTTACTCGGACGGGATCGTTATACCAGTGTTCTCGTTCGGATCGATAAAGACCGTCGTTTGACAATTTGTCAATTGGGTGTATCTGATGAGGAATGCAAGCGACTCCCTTTGATCAAATCTGAAGGTATTTCGCGAGTAAGTTAATAATAATAATAATAAGTAATAAGAGAATTAAAAAAGAAGAAGAAGAATCGCGAGTAAGTACGAAGAAGTAAGAAGAAAAAGAGAAGAAGAAGAAGAAGAAGAAGAAGAAGAAAAGAATAAAATAATAAGGAATAAGAAGAAGAAGAAGAAGAAAAGAATAATAATAAGAAGAAGAATGAAGAATAAGAAGAAGGAAGAATAAGAAGAAGAATAAAAGAATAATAATAAATAAGAATAATAAGAAGAAGAATAAGAATGAGAAGAAGAAAAGAAGAAGAAGAAGAAGAAGAAGAAGAAGAATAAGAATAATAAGAATGAAGAAGAATGAATAATAATAATGAATAAGATAAAAGAAGAAGAATAAGAATAATAATAATAATAATAATAATAATAATAATAATAATAATAATAATAATAATAATACATAATAATAATAATAATAATAATAATAATAATAATAATAATAATAATAATAATAATAATAATAATAATAATAATAATAATAATAATAATAATAATAATAATAATAATAATAATAATAATAATAAACATTCTTATTAGTTCAGAAGGAAGTACAGAGAATGGCTTCTCAGCAACAAGTGGAGCGGAACCTCTGTTCATCGCGGAAAGCTCTCGAATGTTCCGTGTACGACTTGCAGGGAAAAATCGAAACGCTGTCAGACGATGGAAAAAAGCTTTTAGAAGCCACTCGCGACTTTCTAGACTCTCGTTGCAGCATTCACGCAACAAAGGAGATATTTGAAAACAGACGGAACGAGGTACTGAGACTTCTTCCCAAGGGAGGCACCTCGAATCCGACCGTATCCCCGAAGTCAAACAAGCAAGGAGATGGGCCAGAGGAACCAACGGCGGTTGAGAGCGAGCGGTCCCAGAAGTCAAGCAAGCAAATGGATGGGTCAGAGAAACCAAAGAAGATTGAGAGTCAGCCAACGACCAGTTCGGCGGATGAGCAGTGTTCCCCGAAGTCAAACAAGCAAGGAGATGGGCCAGAGGAACCAAAGGCGGTTGATAGCCAGCGGTCCCAGAAGTCAAGCAAGCAAATGGATGGGTCAGAGAAACCAAAGAAGATTGAGAGTCAGCCAACGACCAGTTCGGCGGATGAGCAGTGTTCCCCGAAGTCAAACAAGCAAGGAGATGGGCCAGAGGAACCAAAGGCGGTTGAGAGCCAGCGGTCCCAGAAGTCAAGCAAGCAAATGGATGAGAAACCAAAGAAGACTGAGAGTCAGCCAATGACCAGTTCGGCGGATGAGCAGCGTTCCCCGAAGTCAAACAAGCAAGGAGATGGGCCAGAGGAACCAAAGGCGGTTGAGAGCCAGCGGTCCCAGAAGTCAAGCAAGCAAATGGATGAGAAACCAAAGAAGACTGAGAGTCAGCCAATGACCAGTTCGGCGGATGAGCAGCGTTCCCCGAAGTCAAACAAGCAAGGAGATGGGCCAGAGGAACCAAAGGCGGTTGAGAGCCAGCGGTCCCAGAAGTCAAGCAAGCAAATGGATGAGAAACCAAAGAAGACTGAGAGTCAGCCAATGACCAGTTCGGCGGATGAGCAGCGTTCCCCGAAGTCAAACAAGCAAGGAGATGGGCCAGAGGAACTAAAGGCCATTGAGAGTCAGGCAATGACCCTTTCGGCGGATGAGCAGCGGCCACACTTGAAGGCAACTGAGGAAACCCCGTATGAGATTTGGATGAAGAAAAAGAAGACACACGTAGTTCACGGAACAGTACAGTTTTTCGAGAACATCCACACGATCAACACGCAAGATGTAAAGAAATGGTCAAAATAAGTGAAAAACCACAGCAGGAGCAAGGAAAATCTGGTGCTGGTGCTCCCGAAAACCTTCTCAGGTTTTAATTCAAATTACGTAGTTTTCGCAACATATCTTATAATATAAAATATTGTTTGTTTGTTCGTTTATTTATTTGTGCGCAAAAGTAATAATAACTATTCGCCTTCTGAGCGGAATCGAACCGACCTACCGCCGATCGCACATTCGCTCATGAATCCAGCACACACCGACCTCGAACCTTTCTAATTATTGGTAATGATAAGTAGAGTATGCGCCAAACCATAAAGCTTAAAGGTGGAAGGGAAAATCCAGACTTGAAGCCGAATAGAACACCGACCGTTCGTTCGCTGGGAAAGGCTCACGAGAAAGGGAGAGGTTTTTTGCGGTCGGGAGAGGAAGGGAGAGGCTTTTTGCGGTTTTGCGGGAATGGTTCTGGGAACTCGTAGTAGTTAAAATTACAGGCCCATGCGAATTTTTTTTTACAATGTACTTGCGCACAACTTTCCGGAATTTCAGAAATATTTCTGTAAAAACCGCATTGCTTTGCGTCTATATTACTCCTCGGCAAACTGTTCGGCCAGGCACCGTAGCCATAATCAATTTTTGTTATTTTATGGTATTAAAGCGAAATACTGGCTGGTTTTTGAAACGCATTTCAAGTAGTTGCATTCCTATGCATTTATGCAAGATGGGGTCTAATTGGGGGCTAGTTTTTATTCTAATTTTTGCTCAGTTGCATATGCTGCATAAGAAAGCAGGTGTGCGCAATGCGTTTCTCTTTAAAGGGAATATGTATGCCCTTTTTGAAGTTAAGCTGTATTAATAGAATGTGTGTTCCCCATTAAGGAAACAACAACAAAAATTGTTAAAAGTTTCCCAGTTAAAAAAATGATTTTCAAAGTTCACCTTTTCCATAGTAAACACGTTTACTGACACCCTGGCATACCCGCCAGTTCCGATGGACCGAATTTTAGCATATGTGTGCATACATCGGCATATAGCATGGAAGAGCGACATATTTGCATGCAAATCAGAACATTTGAATTTAAATATGCAGTCGCCTAATTAAATTCGTCTGGTACGGAAACTCTAGTTTCGCAGTTGTTTTGCGCATTTTGAGTGCCTACATATTCTCTTTAAAGTATTGGAAACTGTTAGACATGGAGGCTACCGCAGCGGCAAAACATTGCAAGTCGTACTGGAATCTCACAAGACTGGGAATTGGCCGGTTAGTTCTAAAGATGTTAACCATTTCGAGAATAGAAAATGGTCGCTCGCGGATTACAATGGAATACTGATGTGTGCGGAAAGAATAGTCATCCCCGCGACACTAAGCGGAAGGATTCTCAAGCAGTTACGCAGTGGACGCCAAGGCATCGCCAGGACGAAGTCACTCGCTCGGACGATTGTATATTTTCCAGTCACGTGGTGAAGTCACGTGCAAGTTGTATTAAAGGGACAGGCCCATCAAATTAAACCTATGTTGACGAGATGTTCATACTGTTTACAAAGCATTTTTATTACAATATATACAAACCAAATTTCACCTTCATTCACCCTGGGACACTTTTTTCCGATGCGCTCAACTCATATGTATACCGTCAAGCTGAAGATTTCAAAGCCGTATACGCACATTTTGATCGCATTATAATTTTACCACAAATTTGCATAGGCAGCTTGAAAATTTCCGTTTTACGGTATACATATGCGTTGAGCGCATGGGAAAAAAGTTTCCCAGGGTAAATGAAGGTGAAATTTAGTTTGTATATATTGTAATAAAATTGCTTTATAATCATTATGAACGTATCGTAAATATAGGTTTACTTTGGTGGGCCTGTCCCTTTAAAGCGCAGAAAGCGCGTGTGAAAACAAATTTGGGTGTTATTACACAACGGGGGGGGGGCATTACCGTATACTTTACCATTTTTTCAGAAATTTAATAGTGATGTTGGCAGAAAGATCGAAACGTTTATAAAAAATCACTTGAATAATGAACATATGTCAATCAGCATACATGCAAATCAGTTCTGTTTAAAAGCGATGAGTGCTTTTGCATTTTATCAGTATTCACCTAATGCGTGCCGTAGCTATGTCGTGCTCCCGTTTTCTTTGCCTACGACACTAATTCACCGAAATGAATGTAAGTTACCTATTTTTGAACGGTATTCCACTGTTTCACGTTTGGGTTTTCGGTGCTTTTCATAAAAATGTCGTTACAACCGTTTTATTTCCATTTTCTTTCGCTTTCTGGATGTTAAAACACAATTTGCATGTATTGTAGGCTAGTTTTGACGCAAAAATAAGCCTATGATAATGCCCCCCCCCCCCCCGTTGTGTAATAGTACCCAAATTTGGGATCGTGGAACAAGATCCAGAGGCCGTGGCAGATGAGAGGGTTCACGCAGAATTCGATGGACCTCTGGAAGTTAAATTTTACTTACTGGTAGTAGACACACACACAGTAAGTGGCCTGAGATTGCTTGTATGTATAGGGTTAAATCCCACGCCACGATTTTTTTGATGAATTTCACTCAGTTCGGCATGCCAGAAACACTGGTAACAGATAATGGAACTCAGTTCACGAGTGGAGAGTACGCATTGCTTTGTGTAAAGGATGGGGTGGCACGTTCGCTCGCCGGCTTTCCACCCGCAATCTAATGGACAAGTGGAAAGGTTCGTGGACAGTTTTAACGGACAAGTGGAAAGGTTCGTGGACAGCTGCTCAAGATAATAGGGGAGGGAAACCCTGCTGAGAATCCGAACATTTCTGCTCTCCTACAGAATGACCCTGAGCGAATCTGTACCGAATCGGCTGTCGCCGACGGAAGCATTTCTTGGAAGAAAACTCCGGACTTCTTGGGATCTAATGAAGCCAAAAGTCGAAAGGAAGATGCTCAAGGATGTTCGTATGGAGGCGCAGTTTAACAAGAAGCGTAGTTCGAAACCGAGGGTTTTTCTTTTTATGTTCGTGACTACCGTAACCCGAGTAAGCCAACCTAGATAGATGCGACTGTTGTGAAGAAACACGGAACGATACTCTATGGCGTGATGATCGAAGGACAGCAGAAGACACATCGACGTCATGCTAACCAGATGCCGCCTAGTTCAACTATGACACCTGGTTCCCTAGACATCCTACTGGATGCGTTTGATCTGGAGCCGATTGCTGAGCATAAAATAAGGAACCATGACCTGCCGCACATCTACGGTAATTATTTGGATGTACCCGACGATACTACACCTACGACGCCGAAGGACGCTATGGATGGAGCCGCGAAGGACAAGCCGGCGAGCCCAACTTCGCCAGTACTAGGAAGATCTACTAGAACGAGTGCCCTGGATCGACTTCAATATTAAGCTCAAGATTAAGCCATATTGAGCTACTGGCTAAAAAGCTAGGTGTTAGGTATAAACGTACACCTCGGAAATTTAGTATTATCATTTATTTCCTAACTAGTGAATTATCATCGCATAAGCATACGAAGGCGTTCCATAAATAGCGCTCTATCTAAGGATAGAGAATTTACTTCGCACTTCCGCACGAGAAAGTGCGCGAAAGGGCCATCCATCTCGGAAAAAATTGGTGTGGTTTCCTTAAAGGGTCAGACCCATTTCAAATCACCCATATATTAGAGGACTCCATTGGATTCTCCGTTTCAAATATAGCAGGCCGAATTTTTCTCCAATTTTCAGTCGCAATATTCACGCAGTTTTCAGCAATTGACCATGGCCAGTCATACACAACAATCAATCGCAGTTGTCACGCCCATTCGGGCTAATTGGCCAATATCGCAATTGCCACGCCCAATAGAGCATATTTCCCAATTAGCGCGGAGGGGCGTGACAACTGCGATATATAGTTGGGTATGACTGGCCATGGTAAATTGCTGAATCCTGCGAGAAATTTGCGACTGAAAATTGTAAAAAAATTAAGCCTCCTATATTTGAAATGGAGAATCCGATGGAGTCATCAAAAATAGGGGTAATTTGAAATGGGCCTGCCCTTTAACAAGAAAGTGGGATAAAGTAAGACCGAAAGTGCCGCATTTCGAGAAAGCCTTATTTAAATTTAAAGGTGTATCGATGTGGATATTTTTTCATCATCGTGGATCCGGCTTCTTTGCGGCAATTTTAAATTGGCGCGCTGTACAACTTTAAATTAAATTAATCCTGCCACGAAACGCGACACTTTCGGCCACTTTCGGTCTTGCTGTATCACACTTTCTTGTTACACACGGCTGAGTTGTTTCTTGTTGGCTGGAAAACACACTTAATTTTTCGAGATGAATGGCACTTTGGCGCACTTTCCGTGCGAAAGTGCGACATAAATACTATGATAGAGTATTTATGTTACGGTTTCGCGCACTTTCGCATGCGAAAGTGCCATTCAAGTTATTGCAGTTTCTATAGTGGAAAAGTACTGGAAATTTACATAGAGTAAGCAATTTACATAACCTGCAACGTTTCTGCATACACCTAAAGCCGCGTTCGAGTTGGGAAAAAGTTGTGGAATTCCGGAATTCCACCGTTCGAGATGGGACACCGGAAACGTAAATGTTTTTTCCGTTATTTAGCCCCAACCGTCGGGGTCAAGCGTCATTTTTGGCTCTTGCAGTTGTCAAAAACATAATCCCACAACGATTCCACTACGGTATTTTTGCTTGTCCTGGCACGTTTCCGCGTCCATCTCGAACGGGGGAATTCCGGAATTCCACCAACTTTTTCCCAACTCGAACGCGGCTTAAAGGGTCAGGCCCATTTCAAATGACCCCTATTTTTGATGATTCCATCTGATTCTCCATGTCAAATATAGTAGGATACGATATTTTTCTAATTTCAAGCGCAAAATTCACGCAGTATTCAGCAATTTACCAACTATATATCGCATTTGTCACGCCGCTCCGCGCTAATTGGGGAATATGCTCTATTGGGCGTGGCAATTGCGATATTGGCCAATCAGCGCGAATGGGCGTGACAACTGCGATTGATTGTTGTGTATGACTGGCCATGGTAAATTGCTGAACATTACGCGAATATTGCGACTGAAAATTAGAAAAAAATTCAGCCTACTATATTTGACACGGAGAATCAGATGGAATCATCAAAAATAGGGGTCATTTGAAATGGGCCTGACCCTTTAATGTTGCTGAAAAATGGAAAAGTGAACTTGGATGATACTCTGGCGGCGAATTCGCGTGAAAGCGTAACATAAATACTCTATCTCATATCGAATCACTTTCGTCTCAACTACATTCCGTGTTCTACAATAAACTTCTAATCTACATTTGTGTGCTTACCTTGGAGGACACAACATAAACGCTTTGTTAGAATGGTGGTAATGTTCTTCATTTGTTTAACAATTATTATGTGGAGAAAGAATGCTAATGAACGGATATAAAACCATAAAAACGTATAACCTTTCCGAATACGGTGTCTGACCGGACTCTTTAGCATAGAATATCTCTGACGACTGTCGCCGCCTGACAATGAGGCGTCTTTGCAATATTGCACATCGATACTTGAAAGTGTCACAGAAATGAGCATACTTCTGTGAAATGTCTGTGAAATGTATTGTCTAAAATTATGCAATGCCGCTCATTTCGCTTATTTGGAGTGGCGAAAAGTTGGACTGTTGGACTGCTTATACTAAATCATTGGAATACTATGGATTTCGTTGTGGACACACAAACATCAACCATCGAAATTCTTCTCCTTTATATAATAAGATAGTTACCAAATAAATGCGTTGCCTTTCTTTGTTGTTCTTATTCAGAAATTTGAAATGGTGTTTAGGAGTTTAGGCCTTGGATCGGGTTTTGTGATACATGCCAGAATATGATACAAATCGCCAAAAAGTCAATAAAATTTCACAAAACTTTAAGAAGTTCACCTAGACATGGTAACTTCCCGGTCGAAGATTTGTCCTTATTGTTACCAACTGTCGATATCAAAGATGACCAAATATCAAATCACAAACTAAGAGCTAGTTTAGGTGTGCTCATTTTGTCTCAAATCCCTAATCAGTAAATAGAGGGAGCAATGGAAAGAAAGAGGCCTGAGCTGCTATAAGGAAAATCATCCATTTCATGGACACAATTGCCTCCCAACGCTCCAGGGCAAGTCGGTACTTTCTTCTTTAAAGCGAAATACTGGCCGGTTTTTGAAACGCATCGGGTACAGCAGAATTCTTATGCAGCATATGCAAATGAGCAAAAATTAGAATGAAAACTAGACCCCAATTAGACCCCACGTTGCATAGATGCATAGGAATGCAAGTATTTGAGATGCGTTTCAAAAAGCGGCCGGTATTTCGCTTTAAATGAATGCATCACTCCAAATTCGTCGTTTTGCTTCGAATATAAGTGCATATAGGAAAGATTTGAGAAAAAAACTCTACCAGAGCCAATTTATTTGAAATCTCACCCAGGGAGTGAACAGTGAACTACTGGAGAAGCGGAGTTACTAGTCTACCGTAGGATTTGAAACGTATCGGGATACCTGCATACGCATGTTTTATATTCAAAACAGTTGATATGCATATATTTTCCGAAATAATTTACATATCTTGGCTGGGAAATTTACATAGTCTTGACTGGGGAGTTCTCATTTCCTTCAAAGCAGTACCTACTCTCTATACGTCTTTCAATTTCACACTCTCTTATAGCCTATATCTGTTGTTCTTTTCGCGGAAATTTAAAACCATCGTAGTGCCACTTGGGAGAAAAAAAAACAGGCTAGGGCACAAAATCTGGGTTTTATATACACAACGGGGCTAACTTTGGGCTATTTTTTTTTGCCATCATGACTATTAACTGTTATTTTGATGTTTTCACTGTTTTTGTTTTATTCAAACTATTATTAGGCAAAAACCCAAAAAAAGGTATAAAATTATTTTAAACATAGCCGGTAATATAAGGTTACACTATTCTCCGACTTACTACATCCTCCCGCTGCGCTTTTCCAGCGAAATAATGCCTTTGAATTTCTTGTCTTGAGTTTTATTTGACATCTAGGTTTGCGATCGTTGTTACACTACACTCATTATGTCAAATTATGTGTATGCAGCCTTTTTCATCTTGTGTGAGTGCTTCGATATGGTGAGACCATCTGGAACTCGTCGCGTACTGCTCAGGACCTCCGCCGGAACGTCATGAGTCATAAGCAACTTAGAAATTGAAATTTGAAACCCCTTGAATGAAGGCTCTTGTGGCAGAAAAGATTTATTTTTTATTTATAGGTGCTCCATTTATTTGAATAATTATCATACTCATTAAGAGATCGTAACGCCGTGAGAGGCGACGAAAAAGAAGAATCAAAGTAAACAATACAATATAGGTACTGGAAAATAATGTCCAACAACACTATAGAATTAGTAAAAAGAGTAGAAAGAAGTGAAAAGAATTTGGTTCAACGCGTGGTGATCTCTTAATAAAAAAAAATGTAGTAAAAAGAATTTGGTTCCACGTGGTGATCTCTTAATAAAACACGAGATGTTAATAATTTCAAATTGCAAATTGCGCATACAGTTTATTTATTTATTTTGTTTTGCATAATATTACAAAACCAGCCGGCTACGCCGCCTGAGGCGTCGTTCCATACTTATGAGAATATTCTAATTTGATCTGCGGCACCTTTTATTTCCAAAGCGGAACAATTTATTCTCTACTTCCGTAACGTGAGTGCTAGCACACGCTACAGTTACTCTTTTATAATAATAGTTCGTATAAGAAAGACACACAGAATAACACAAACTCCGAAAAAAGACTTAAAGGAGGAGGCTCACGAGAATTAAATGCTCAACTAGTTTCCTTTTATCAAAAGATGATGCAATAAACATGCTTTGCAACGCATACGCTTTCAATTGTAAGTAAAGCAATATAAACATTAAATTATATCAAAATCCTCAAACAGTGGGTCTCTTTTTTCGTGAGCTTCCTGATTTAAATTATTTTTCTTTTTACTACAGAAGCCACATTCTTCACTCAATTATCCACGAGGAATACCCGTTTTTTTCTATCTGCGCGTTTATAGAATATTTTCTGACTCCGGGAATGGTTCCGAGGAAACGGTGTGGTGAGTATGACCTCTGATTACAAGCTGATTACAATTTTAGCTATGTGCGACACGAGCTTCATATACACGATTACAGTTTATTCCTGGCGGTCGCTTCTTCTTTCCTGGATGTGCTAAGCGTATCTAGGTCCCCTTACGCTCTGCGGTGTTGACGATCTGTAATAAAAAAAATATGATTTGGAGGAACTTATTTACCAAGGAAACAAATTAAAAAATGTGTACGGTTCTTATGTTTTTTTTCTATTCTTGTATTGTGGTTGAGCTACAATAGGAGTGAATAACAAAAAGAAGACGCGTTGTTCTTATCTGACTACATCTTTTAAAGCGATATGCTCTCTAAAATCCAACTAATAGGATTTTCATTTCGGCTCATAGATTTTGTCAACTAAAAATTTCGTCTCGTAATTGGAATGGTCGAGCTCATCAAGGAAGACTACTCTTTCGCTAAAAGCTTTTTACTTCGATGGATTGTACATCAATCGATAGAGAATTAAAAGAAAATAGAGTTCGATAAAAAAATAGCTGCGTCGGTGTAAGAACAAAACAAGTTATAGGCTCTCCAAAAGTGGAGCAAATTAGTGCTTCTTTTTGTTTTTTTCTTCTTCGAACTCCTGTTTTGATGACTTTATGCCATACCTACAATCTACAAGAATACAAAAAAGTTCACGTGCGCAATTTGAGAAATTTAGCTTATGATTAACGAAACCTTCGCAAGCCTGTCCCTGTAACATTGACTATACCGAGATAGCGGTTTTAAAAATAGAAGTGCATAATCTGACTCATTGTCAGTAGTGAGAAAAGTTTGAGTTATTTGAAACGTTCGAACTAAATGGTTTCAAGCCATACCGACGTTCACAAAGATTCACTTATTCTCGTACCAATAAACGCCATCTAGTAACAGGAAAGTGTGTTACCTGTGTCTTAAGGTCTCGCATATACCCAATAGTGGTATGTTCTTCACGGTTTGTTGACGTATCGATCGCCGAAAGCGCCAGAATTCCGTCCATATTAATTTTCATAACTACTGCGAACTTTGGAACACCTTTCGGTTGAGGTTGTATATTCTCAAACAAAAGTTGCCCAAGGTAGTGGTTATTCTTAGTTTCCTTGGATTCGCCTTGGTAAACCTAAAGGTTAAACAGTATTTCTAATTTCTTAATCTCTTTCTCCATGTCGAAGAAGGTAAGATCAAAATAAGCCTATATTTGCAGTAGTTCATAATTTTAAAAGAGTGAGGATTATCATGTATGAACACTACATTTCAGGCAGATACATCCTACTGAAATACTCTGTTCTTCACTCGCAATAAGACTCAATCCCGCGCTGCCCGCGCAATAAGAATCATATCACACGTTTCCCGTTTAATGCGACACAGTCCCAAAAAGAATCTTAACCGCAGTCGCAGTTCCTCCCGAAATAAGCATTAATTGCGCGGTCTATGAGTTGGCCTCTATTGTGTGTTCGTTGAACTCGTATCGCCCGACCGACATAGAGCGCTGTTTCAAGGGTTTAATATTTACTCATTGAAATTAGCCAAACACTTCCCCGAGTACTTATTACGGGCGGTGTTGATGTGAGCAGCCGCAAGGAAGAAGACTTCATCAATTTTTTGAAGCATTGTTGGAAGCAGTGCTAATTTTCTCTACGTGTCTGCGCGCTCCTCATTTCATGTGCTTATTTGTTTAAAGGGACAGGCCCATCAAAATAAACATATATTTACGATTTCAGGTTATTTTTTATTAGCAGCGTTTATTACAATATATACACATTAATTTGTATCCACATTCACCCCGGGGAACTTTGTTACGACGAGCCCAACTCATAAGGGTACCGTAGTTGCATCAATTTAGACTTAACAATTCTTTTACTTCGCGTATGTTATAACACAGTTACAAAGCTACGCATGAGAGAGTATGCTCAATAAAGAGGTGCCAGAGAAAAAACCGAGAGAGCAGACAACCAGAGCGGATAGACAACGAGAGGAAGGGCCAGGCAACGGTATATATTTGTGGATCCGCTCGTCGGAAAGTTCCCCGGGGTGAATATCGATACAATTTGGTTTGCATATATTGTAATAAACACTTTCAATAAAAATTAAGACGAAATCGTAAATATAGGTTTACTTTGATGGGCCTGTCCCTTTAATAGTCGACTACGGTCGAATTCCCGAAGTTCCCGCTAGACCGGGACGCATAGTTCCGATTTAGCGTACCCACTAAACCTAGACTGTAGGACATGGTATTTCGGTGTCGATATCCGGATAACTATAGGCAGGGGGGGGGGGGCAATATGGCCAGATACTCTCCTGGGTTCCAAAAAGAGCAATGTAACCTCGTTCGCCTGCGGTATACTTTTCCGAATATCGACACGAAAATTTTCCATGCGATACACCTGGTAGTGTGCATATTATAGTAGACATCCATTATGGGGTTTGCAAGTATGCTCGATTTACCTTTCAAGTATCGAAAAATTTACCGTATCTTGGCACTACACGAGAATATCTACGCGCAGTTTTTACGACCGATCGCCACGGGACCATTTGTTCAACAAAAAAATGTCTTTGATGCCGGATTTTCTATAGTGCGGATGTGTCAAAGTTACGGTAAATGTGTGTAAAAAGCACACGATTTTGCGAATTGATACTTGCAAGGAAAACTCGCGGTTTTTGGCATACTTGCAAACGCCATTAGAAAAGAATGAACAAATCTTATTACATAAAGGGGAAGAGTTTACTTTTTTGTTTGTGTAAACATAACGAAATCTTTTCATAAAGATTTTTTTCTATTAGCAAAGAGCATAAGCATACAAAATCTTTCCCGCTGGCGAGATTCGAACCCACAGCAGCGTACAACCTCTCGATTCATAGTCCAACGCTCTACCTGTTGAGCTGTGCTAGCTTATCACAAGAATAATCCTCTGCCCTACATACAGCACCTTCAATGGCAAATTTGCATGGTAGAGCATTAGTCGAGTGGAGATCCAAACTGATTATTATACGTTTCCACAATCAGAGACGTGTGAATGTGTGGGAGGAGAAAAAGACGAGAGTTAACTTTTTACACTGCATCAATTTTTTTAAATAGGGAAACAATCGGCCGAAAGCCGATCCCTCCAGTCGGAGAAGAGCCCGTAGGGCTCATCGAACGGCTGGTGCTAAATAAGGCTTATTTTGATGGGCCCGCCCCTTGAAATCAAAAACCGTAGCAAAATGGAAAGAAGAGTGATGTAGGAAGCCTCTCCTCGCAGGACAAACGAAAGGATGAGAAATCGTTACCTTGATATTTATGCCTGTCTGGTCGTCATATAGAGTGGTGTAGTTGTCTTTGCGAATATCACAAGGAATCGAAGTGTTTCTGGGAATGATATTTGACATGAATCCTCCCACAACCTCCACGCCGACAGATAACGGCGTTATTTCTTTCAGTTGGATGCCTTGCACCAATTTTGCATTGTTTCCGGATAGGATAGCGGCTTGCAAAGCTGCTCCATAGGCAACAGCCTCGTCGGGATTGATGGTCTGCTTTAACTGTTTTCCATCAAAATGATTAGACAATAGTTGCCGAATCCTTGGAATTCGGGTTGATCCACCAACAAGTACAATGTCGTCTATCTAAATGAAAACGTAAACAATTATGTGGTTATTATAAATTGTGCGGTAATGCCACAGGAAACTGCAATGCAAGAAATGTGGTTGTTTTTTCCGTGCAAACCACAAAGTACTTTTTTTGCTTTGATTGTGAGTCAATTGCGCCGGTGATGCATCATTGTATTCGACAACCGATTTTCAGGGCATTATTTAAAAAAAAAGAGCTTTAAAGGGTCAGGCCCATTTCAAATGACCCCTATTTTTGATGATTCCATCTGATTCTTTATGTCAAATTTAGTAGGATATGATACTTTTCTAATTTTCAAGCGCAAAATTCACGCAGTATTGAGCAGTTTACCATTGCCAGGCATACCCAAGTATTTATCGCAGTTGTCACGCCCCTTCGCGCTAATTGGGCTATATGCTCTATTGGGCGTGGCAATTGCGATATTGGCCAATCAGCGCGAACGGGCGTGCCAACTGCGATAAATAGTTGGGTATGACTGCCCACGGTAAATTGCTGAATAGTGTGTGAATGTTGCTCTTGAAAATTAGAAAAATATTGCATCCTACTATATTTGACGTCGAGAATCAGATGGAATCATCAAAAATAGGGGTAATTTGAAATGGGCCTGACCCTTTAAAGCGAAATACCGGCCGATTTTTGAAACGCATCTCAAGTACTTGCATTCCTATGCATTTATGCAAAGTGGGGTCTAATTGGGGTCTAGTTGTTATTCCAATTTTTGCTCATTTGCATATGCTGCATATGAAAGCAGGTGTACGCAATGCGTTTCAAAAACCGGCTGGTATTTCGCTTTAACCTTGTCACTACACAATGGTGTTTTCCCAAAAAATACTTACTTGAGCAACTTTTTAAGAGTTATATGTTCCTTATATATAATTCCTAAACACACCAAATGAAAAATTCACCTTAAATTCACCCTAAACCATATATTCTTGTATTCCCTTACCTCACTCGGCGACATGCCGGCCTCTTTTAAAGCCTGCTCTACAACCGTTATTGTTGTATTGAAAAGGTCGCTACAGAGACCATCAAAAACATCGCGACGAATCTTAATCAGTTCTTCTCGTCCTTGGTAACATACTTCCACAACGGCGCTATTTTGGTCAGAAAGGGTTCTTTTGGCCCTATCGCAGTTAGTACGAAGGCGGCGTAGAGCTCTTGGATTATCCATGAGATCCTGAAATGATCTCATGAAATAAAAAAAGACAAAATGTCGTAAGTAAAGGCCAAGTGCACGGTGCGCGAAATGATTGATAAAAAATGTGGTTACCAGTTTGTATTTATTCTTGAACTCCGTTGCGCAGTAGTCGACCAATTTCTCATCGAAATCATCCCCACCGAGATGATCCTTGCCAGCTACTGCTTTCACTGTGTAACTCTTTTGTTCGATACGCATGATCGTTACATCGAAAGTCCCTGTTTAAAAAAGGTTAGTACTAGACAAAATTTAAAATAGCCCGTTACTGCTTTCACTCCATATATATATATATATATATATATATATTTATATATTTATCATCGATATATATATCTATTATATAATATATATATATATTTTTCTAATTAAACAAAGTACAGCAAAGCACCTCCTCCAAGGTCGAAAATTAGTGCATGAAAGGCATTCCTTGAACAACTGTTGTTTAATCCATAGGCAAGTGCAGCTGCCGTTGGCTCATTAATAATTCGTAGAACATTGAGCCGAGCGATTTTGGCTGCCTTCAGAGTCGCCTGCAACGTATCTCGTGGCCCATTTTTAAGGTAATACATTACAATGTCGCTAATAACGAAAAATTGGGGAATACTCGCAAGTAATGTTTACTCTTGAATGATGCAACTTTCCGTTTTTTTTAACTCTTTCTCTTTCTCCTCCTCTTACAGTCACACGACTCTGATTGTGGAAACGTTAATAATCAGTTTGTATCTCCACTCGACTAATGCTACCATGCAATTTTGCCATTGAAGGTGATGTATGTAGGGCAGAGGTTATCCTCTTGATAAGCTAGCATAGCTCAACAGATAGAGCGTGGGACTATGAATCGAGAGGTTGTGCTCTGCTGTGGGTTCGAATCTAGCCAGCGACAAAGATTTTGTATGCTCTTTCGGCTGCCAATTGGAAATCTTCTTTATGAAAAGATTTCGTTTCGTTCATACAAACAAAAGACCAAGTAAACTCTTCTCCTTTATATAATAAGATTATATAAAAGTGAAGCGTTTGGTTATGATTTTGTCTGTCTACATGTCCACGACGAAGTCCAACGTTTCGGACGTTTGTTTTCAACGTTTCTGGCACCCTATTACATAAAAGTTGGTATATACGCTTCCCATATTAGTGTGCATTTTTTGGTGACTGCCAAAATTGTCACCTGCGTAGTTGCAGAAAGTCGCCTCAAACGTCTGGTTATATACAAACCAGTGATCGCAGTGCCCGATAAAGCAAAAGCCAATAGAACTGTGGTTCGGCTTTTCCTATTCCTATCCTATAAAATGGATAAAGATAGAAATCACATACCTCTCGCTGCGAAGTATTGAAGTAAGCTGGAACACTGATCACCGCATCCTTTACTGTATGTCCGAGAAAGGTCTCCGCCATTTCCTTCATATGTTTTAAAACAAGAGCCGATATGTCTTGAGGACGGTATGATTTGGTAGCATTTTCGTAATTTACTACAATACGAGGTTTTTCGTTTCGACATTTTACTTTAAAAGGCCAGTATTTGAGGTCGTTTTTGTGGAGTTCATCAAAACGTCGTCCCATCAAGCGTTTCACACTATAGATCGTATTTGTGGGATTTTCCGCCATTTGTTGTCGGGCAGCATCTCCAACCAATATTCCGTCCTCTTCAGTAAATGCAACACATGAAGAAGTTGTCCGTGAGCCTAGAAGATCAAAATGGATGCCTACTTATATGATTTTTCAACCGATTTTCTTAAGGAGAGACATAGTTTTTGTGTGTGATAGCAAATGGTGAGTGTAAGCTGCAAAATATTTTTCGGGCTTGCAGTATGTGCTTAAAGGACGAGGCTCACGAGAATGAAGTGCTCAAATAGTTTCCTTTTATCGAAAGGTGATGGTATTAAATCCCGAAAGACAATATTTACAAAGCAAAAGCTTTTAATTGGAATGGAAGGAGTAAATCAATATAACACTATGAATTTTATCAACATTTTGGATCGTAGAAAATAGTTGTTAGTGGGCATGCAAATTTTGTGCTGGCTTGCGAAATGACTTGTAAATTTGCATGTTTAGCTTTGAAATATATCTTGCATACGATATATTATTTTATTTAACTTCGAGTTCTTTAGTCCTTTTTAAAGGAGGAGGCTCACGAGAATGAAGTGCTCAAATAGTTTCCTTTTATCGAAGGATAATGGGTTTATCTTCCAAAAAACAAGTATTATAAGGTTCAGCGCTTTAGTTTGGAGGAATTAATTAATCTAAGGACTCGAAGTCAAATAAAATAACCTATCGTATGCAAGGTAGACTTCAAAGCTAAACATGCAAATTTACAAGTCATTTTGCAAGCCAGCACAAAATTTGCATGCCCACTATGGAAATCAACTATTTTTTACGATCCAAAATTTTGATAGAATTCATAGTTTTATATTGATTTACTCCTTCCAGTTAAAAGCTTTTGCATTGTAAAGCATGTCTTTCGGAACTTAATACCATCATCTTTCGATAAAAGGAAACCATTCGAGCACTTCATTCTCGTGAGCCTCCTCCTTTAACTTTATCGGGTTCTTTAGATTAATAAATTCCTCCAAGCTAAAGCGCTGTACCTTATAATGCTTGTTTTTTTTGGAAGTTGCACGTTCAACCCATCATCCTCCGATAAAAGTAAAGAAATAGAGGGTGTAGTTTTCGTGAGCCTCCTCCTTTAACCTCATAAAATTTAATAAATGTTGGAAATTAAACCTTGACTGTTTTGAATAATTTCCACTTTTTCGCCTCGTACAACACTCACACACGAATACGTTGTTCCCAAGTCAATTCCAATGGCTACCCTTCTAGTTGACGCCATCTAAATCCATCATTGGTTTTATTATCTTACGAAAATATTTGCCACAAATTCGCAACGGAGTTGGAATATCAACAGAGAGAGACCACAGGACAGAGCTTTACTTTAGTGCACCACTTTATATTCACACAAATGATGAGAGATGTAGGGATAAAAACAAAGCGGAAGTGAGGTAGTGATACTTTATTTAATGAATATATATATATATATATATATATATATATGATATATATATTATATATATTATATAGATATTATATAGATATATATATATATTAAAAAATGCAACGGAAAGAGGACCATTGGATGAGTGGGTTTAGTGAATAATTGATGTTTCGATAATTTAGGTAACCAACCTATGTGACAATGGCCTGGAATGAAGCATAACACAAACTTTGAGAAACTCGCTTTTACAAGAACAACAGAAAACATTATTTTTCTCAGATCTTAGTGTCTCTTTTTCTCAGATGCTAGCTTACAGCTTACTTCTGCTCTTCTCCAGAACGGTTGTATTATCTTTAAAAATTAAATTTATGAATATGTGTTGATATCGTAGGAAAAACAAGTGAAACATTTATTTATTTTTGAGGACCACGAGGAGTCCGACTGATCCACTTTAAAGCGAACTACCGACGGATTTTTGAAACGCATCGTGTACATCAGCATTCTTATGCAGCATATGTAAATGAACATAAAGTAGAATAAAAAAATGAGATAAATGCGAGCAAATTAGCATTAATATTTAAGAATTCAGCTGTCCACGATGCGTTTCAAAAACCGACCGGTATTTCGCTTTAAGAAAAAGGGACCAACTGTATCAAATTTTTTTTTTGCCTAGTTTAGAATTTTTTTTAGCATAAATATGTAAAAATTTAATCTAGTTTAGTAAATCAACGCCAAAAAATTCTCCGGGGTGAAGAAAGGAAATATGTAGATATTGAATCACAACTGAAAGGTGCACCTTATCAAGGGTTTCAAGAAAAAAAACTCACCTCCTGTCAAGAAAACGACTGATAGATAAGTCGCCTGTGAGATATTTTTTCTCAAAAATCGACGTTTTATAACGCGCCAAGGCAAGGTGACACTAAAGTTCCCGTCCTATTCTTGCATTTGTTGCTTCTTCTAGTTTTACTACACTAATAACGTTTATCTTGTTTTGTGGTTCTACAACAAGGCCTAATTGACTACTATATACAACGTGCAGTAATTTGCCATCACAAACTGTGTGTTATGCGGCCCAGACAGGCAACCCAAACGTTGCTGCAAAAAAAATATAACTGCAGTTTTAGCATTAAAAGTGCTTTTGTGCCTAAAGTACAAAGCCTGCTTGTGTCCTAAAATGCTCCTTGTTACAAGGAGTCTTTCTTTGAGTTCTGGCTACGCATCTATATTGCTGGGTGCTTCATTTCTTTCACAGCTCAGCCTATTTTGCGTACTATGTACAACGTTTTTCCCAGACATCCTTGAGAAAAGCTAGGTTACCATAATAGTATATTTTTCCATATGATTTTACAGATGGGGAGTCATTATGGAATAGCTTCCCAAAAAGGGGGTTCCTTTGGTGAGGGTCATCGTTTCTGTCATTGCTTTATGTTTTTTTTGTTTGATTTTTGTAGTATTATCAATAAAAATAAATTAAAAAGGGGTGATTCGAGAGAGGCCCCATCCTTTAAAAGGATCAGGTTCGGGAAACGCATATTTTTGACCACCTCACCTGATTTTCTGTAACAAATATGGTAGGATGCAAATTTTTCTCTATTTTTTTTTAAGTTTCACGCATAAAACTTTATACATAAAACTCAAGTATAGACGATCAGGTTACTATTGACATGTTGGAGTAGTTACTGAAAATAAGAAGCGCGTTCCACATTCGAGGCGGAGATGCAGGTGCATACTCGACTACTCGACGATTACATAGATATTGATATTTTACAGCAGCCAGTTATGCCGGCTTCAAAGGTTGAGAATAATGTAGCTATTGGAATAGACCTGGGAACCACTAATTCATGCGTGGCAGTTGTGCAAAATGGGGTTGTCGAAATCATTCGCAACGAACAAGGTAATAAACATTAAATATTTTTGATTATTTGTTGGCCCAATCATCCATGACTTTTGCATGGCCCCATTAGAAGCAGAATTTGAAAAATCCCATTCGAAGCAGCATTTTAACAAAAAAACATAGCGAGTCCAACCAATCAACACAACCTTCTTTCAGGACAGAGAACAACTCCTTCCTGTGTATCGTTCACCGAAGAAGGAACGTTGGTGGGAAGTCCGGCATTTGAGCAACTGGCATCCAATCCCAAAAACACAATATTCGGTGCAAAACGTATCATTGGAAAGGACTTCAACGATCCGGACGTGAAATGGGACACTCAATACTGTCCATATAAGGTTGTGAACAGAAATGGACACCCGGTGATCGAGGTCGAATCATTAGGAGAGAACAAAGAAATGACTCCAGAGGAGATCTCGGCCAAGGTGCTCACAAAGATGAAGGAGATCGCAGAAAGCTACCTGGGACACGTCGTAAAGAATGTGGTGATAACAGTTCCTGCGAAGTTTACCGATTCACAAAGACAGGTGTGCACAAACATAAAATGGTGGTGTTATACATAGTAGGTTTATTTACCCGCGCTCATACTTGCATTTACTATAAATATGTATGTTTGCATCTAGGCTACGAAAGATGCTGCACGTATAGCTGACCTAAACATTCTTCATCTTCTCAATGAACCCACAGCTGCAGCTATTGCATATGGCCTGCAGAACAAACGAAAGGAAAACATGAATATTTTGGTGTACGATCTTGGTGGAGGTACACTGACGATTTGTTAAGATTGCTCAATAGTGTGTGCTTTGTCTTAAAGGAAGGTATTCGCGATTTTTGCTTTAAATGTAGCGAAAAGAGATGACATCAAACCTTGAATTAAGCACAATTACCTGAAGCCAAACACACTGAAATTATGGAAAGTAAAACACTTTAGACCTTATTTAGTATTCATTCATAGTATTCGTCGCCAGCATACCCCACAACTAACTTACACATGTGGGAGGTGAGAGTAAGCATTACATCACACCAATAGAAAGAAAAGAAATCGCTAATTTTAGGAACGTTTGATGTTTCAATTTTGACAATCAAGGGGAAAGAGTTTGAAGTAAGGGCCACGACCGGAAACAATCGTCTCGGAGGGGACGATTTCGATACTATGCTTGTCGAACATTTTGTGGGCGACTTTATGGAGAAGCATAAAAAGGCGAGATTGCTTCATTTCGTATTCCTCGTTATTAATTGAGATTTTACAGAAATCGACCTGTCTGATATAACAGGTATTTCACAATAAACGACCGTGCCTGATGTGGTCGTGAAGTAAGGCCACTGCCTAACATCTTCCATAAACTTGAATGCCCGACGAGTCCTAATCAACCAATGTCAACCCTATAATACTACGACGAATTTTTTTATTTGGTTCTTTCTACATAACATTACTAAAGAAACCCTCTGGCTGTTGGAAGATCTGCGAAATCGTACCACTTGTTTATACATATTGAAAGAAAGTTTATTGGCTTTTGAAGAAATGTTGTCGCTTTTCCCCGGCCTCAAGCGACACAGTCGCGAAGCTATAAAGCACCTGATCTGGCAATGATAAAATTTTATATTAAGGATCTGAACAAAGACCACCGAGCTCTTCTTCGCTTGCGAACCAAATGCGAGTTCGTTAAGTGCACGCTTTCGGATCGCAAGAGAGCAGTGCTTGAGTTGGCAGTCAATGGCATCGAGTACAATGCGAGTATAACTCGCGAGATGTTTGAAACACTATGCGCGAACAAGTTTGGGCTGACCATGGATCTCGTGAAGGATGCCTTAACTGACGCAAAAATGACGAAAGATGAGGTAGCTTAGCACATAAAACATAAAAACAAGTGTGATGTACCTCATAATTCGCGGACACACAGGAAGGCGTAGAATGACTTGCAGGAGCAAAACAGCGTAATGAAATTTGTGACAAGATGCTCGGATCTTAGACTTATCTTTTGCGAGTGTTTATCAACTTACAGTTTTACATAGTTGGTGGTTACATAATGTGCTTGGAAGTGAAAGTGTTCTCAGTAATGTACTGGATAATAATGGTGTTATTTTTGCACTTCTAATTATTTTGTACTTCTTCAGATTGATGATGTGGTGCTCGTTGGAGGCTCCACTCGGATACCTAAGATACAGGAGCTACTTTCACACTTGTTTGCTGGCAAATCATTGAAACAAAGTATTAACCCCGACGAGGCCGTAGCCTATGGTGCTGCCATACAAGCCGGAATCCTCTCCGATGGGAAAACACAAATAGGAAATGAAATTCGCCTCAAAGATGTTGTCGCAATGACACTAGGCGTAGAGACAGTTGGGCGTGTCATGACTAACGTAGTCGCTCGCAATACACACATACCCACTAAAGCTACAGAGGATTTCACGACAGCCTACGATAACCAAGTTGCTGTGCGATTTAAGGTATGTACTGCATAAAAAACGGTTGTATTGACGTGTTAATGCTCCAAATGATGCTTATTAGGAAAACTTAAAGCAAAACTTTTTTTGATGAACGAAAGACAGATAATGAAAGACAATTTCCGCATGATAAATTACATTGAAATCAGAAATAAACGGTATTGGGTCGTTTTTTTTCAGGTATTTCAAGGGGAATCCGAAGATACCTCTGGAAACACGTTACTTGGGGAATTCACACTCGATGATCTTCCTCCTCAATCAAGGGGAGTTCCGGCATTCGAAGTGACGTTCAGCATCGACGTAGATGGAATTTTAACTGTTTCTGCAAAAGACAAGACAACAGGGCAGCACAAGGCTATAACGATCACCACTCTCGTCGGTCGACTCCACAAGGTAGCGGCCAAATTTTCTCCCTTAAAGGGACAAGGCCCACGAGAAAAAAGTTTTTCTTAATTGACTTGTACAGAATTTCCACCGGCCTGGTGGTAAGAACGGTACCAGGTGAAAAATTGGGAAGGTTTCTTGGATCAGGGCTGGCCACCCATTCCGTAATCAAGGATGGTTTCAATCTCTCGAGCTCACTACTTCGATAGACCAGGGCGGACTGCAGGGGCTCCTTCGGGGCCCTGAAAACAGGCCTAGCTTTAACTTTTTACTTTTAGAACTCGCAGAGATATTCGCCGGCAAACAGTTCGGCCAGGTATCGTAGTCAGAAAGGATAAAATACGTTTTTACGGTTTATATCTGTTCATTAGCATTCGGCATTCCTTCTCTGCCTCTGCATACTAATTGTTAAACGAATGAAGAGCATTCCTTCAATTATAACAAAGCGGTTCCAATACTGGAATACCCTAAAAGAGAAAAAAATTGAGACTGAATTCTGAATACGGTACCTGGCCGAACAATTTGCCAAGGAAGACTCTGCGAGTTCTAGGCGTAAAGAAATGCGGTTTTCACAGCAGTATTTCTGAAATTCCGGACATTCTGTGCAATTAAATTGAGGAAAACTTTTTCTTCGTGGACCGGCTTAGGCAATGTAAAGGCACATACCCACGTACCAAAATTTTTTTAATTTTTGTTTGTTATAAAGCTATAATTTTTTTACAGCCATGGCATCGAAAGCCGCATTTCCAATTTTTTTCCGCTTGCCGACAACAGAGTACCGAGTGACAATTGTTTTCAACAACATAATTGTCACCTTTATCCCTTAAAGGGACGGGCCCATCAAAATAAACATATATTTAGCATGTTTTTATAATTTGTATAAATGGAATTTATTATTATATATGTACACTAAATTTCGGCTAGACTTTATCCCGCTGAAATTTTTTGGGTTCGACATTCGGATAACTATACCGTAGGCACAAAACAATTGCAGCCTTATTTCTGTATTGTGTGACCCAATGCGCGCCCAAATTGTGGCTTTCGACCACACCGCCGACGCTAAATATGACTGAAATTTGCAGTGCCGACCCTTTAGCAGTACAAATAGTGTAGCAGTACAGTAGACAGAAGCAGTGAACGCATGCCAGCCAAACTGACCCAAGTCTGACCCAGGTCCGACCCAACTGGCGCGCTTGCAGCCCTTCCGCATGCACATCGCATTTTTCACGATGATTTTTTCACATTTTTTTGAAGTCCTGCACTTTCTGGTTTCTTTCTAATTTGTTTCTATTTCCTTTATTATTTCCTCTATTAACTTATTGCTATCACAGGTACCATTGCTTCACTTACTGGTGCGCGTTCAAGCAAGCAAACAAACGGAAGGAAACACGATAAAGTAAGTTTATAATGTCGTAAGAATAGGGTTCCCATCGTTCACTATAGATAGACTCAGCTGTAGAAGTATATGTTACTAATAGTTTGTAATCTTCGCAGAATGACGCATAAGTATTACACTTTCATTTACTATTTAATTTAATACATTTAGACACTGGTGGCCAGCTCCATGGAAGTTCACAACATCAAAGATGCATTCTGCTGCCTGATACTAATACTGGACAATGGAAGATTCGCTAAAACTCCGTCAAATTTGAATGTTTAGCCATACACTGTGTATGTATTATTCGCAATAAACATTTCCTCCCGTTATGTGGTGTAATTTATGGGCTACGCTTCTGTACAAATCACGGTGGTGCCGACTCCAAACCGTGGTGGTGCCGACCCAACTCCGACTCCAAACAGTGGTTTTGCCGATCCAACTCCTACGCCTTTTTCAAATTTTTCGACCCGGGGCGGAAACTAGGACCGCCCAGAGTCGGACTTCGCTTTAGTTGGGTCGGCACTTTGGGTCGGAGAGGAACATAGCAGGAGAGTATCTGTCTATACAGCCATATTCCCCCGAGATACGCGGAAAGGAAATAAGGGTTCAATTGTTTTGCGCCTACGGTATAGTTATCCGAATATGGACCCCGAAAAATTACAGCGGGATAAAGTCTAGCCGAAATTTCGTGGAAATATATTATAATAATCCCCCTTATACAAGTTACAAAATCATGATAAATATATGTTTATTTTGATGGGCCCGTCATTTAATTTATGTAGCAATGTTGGGTCGGTTCACTAATAAAATACTCTGATTTGGTACAAATTAAGTTGACAGTTGGGTGTTAAAGGAGGAGGCGCACGAGATCTAAGTGTACCATTTCTTTATTCTTATCGATCATTTGCTTCCAAGAAAGATGCCTTACGAAGCAAAAGCTTTTAATTAGAAGGAATAAATCAGTATAATGCTCAGGATTATATCTAAATTCTTGACCGTAGCCTTTGTGTCCCGAGGGTATCTGGCTCTTATTGTATGTGTCCCGAGGGTATCTAGCTATAGTGGCACCCTTATTTTCTTATTTTGAGTCTCCCAGATACCCTCGGGACACACAATTGCAAAGGCTACGGTCAAGAATTTAGATAAAAATTTGAGCATTATTCTGACTTATTCCTTCTAATTAAAAGCTTTTGCTTCGTAAGGCATCTTTCTTGGAAGCAAATGCCGTCATCTATCGATAAGAAGGAATAAATCGTACACTTGGATCTCGTGCGCCTCCTCCTTTAATATGCGCTGGTACACCGTGTAAAGAAATGGCGGTAATTTTTTGCTCCCGTCCCTTTATAGAAGTATTGTTCCTTGTTTTGGTTTGTTTTTCTCATAATCGGCTACGCCGGGCAGAAAATAACTCAAAATTACTGTTTTGTATTGAAAACCGAAATTTCACTTATTATAGGAGGCGTTCGAGCGTATTAAACGCAGGAACGAAAAGGAGATGAAGCGCACGCTCGCAATGAAGAATTTCGAAACCGCGACCTATAAAATGGTGGACGAACTAAATGGACTGGCCGTTGCCCCAGAAAAATCTCAAGCTTTCAAGGGAAAGTGTGATCAAATAACCAAACTGCTCGGCGCTGGAGCTGAGGAACGGGCAAATACGGAGAAGATGCAACTAGAGAAAGATTTCAGACAAATGGTGGCAACCGCTAACACATAAATGAACTAACGAGTGTTCACATAAATATGTGTAGTTTTTGTCATGTGTTTTTGTCAGTGTACTTGTGTTTGAGCAGAACTAAACCTGGAAACTAACTTTAGATCCATTTGTACTGTTGAATTTAACTTTTTTTTGTGTTGTTCTCTCGCCTAAAATAAATTATTTTAAGCTGTGTTCTTATGAAGACAAAGACAGCGCGGGGAGGCAACTTCATGTAAGAAGTCTCAAAATCTGTCTATTTAAGGGACCGATATAAACCTATATTTATTATTTGATGAATGCATATAAAGGGTTCTTATTACAATATATATGTATATACATACTAAATCTCATTCCGCTTCGCCCTGGGGACGTGTTTCCGGTGATCTATCCTACCAAAGGTACCGTAGACAGACCTTTTAAAAAAAAGTGAAGTCATTAACATATGCACATCAAAGGTGTATATGCAAATGACTATTTTGCATATACCTTTATATACATTATGATCAAATAATAAATATAAGTTTATATCAGTGTGCCTGTCCCTTTAAATTTAATACCATCATCTTTCGATAAAGGAAACTATTTGAGCACTTCATTCTCGTGAGCCTCCTCCTTTAAGGGGATGGGGTCACTTCAAATCACCCCGTTATTTAGTTTTTATATGTTTAGTGCACAAATAAAAATCACAATCAGTACAAAAAGTTTCCAAAATAAGGATCCCAGAGTTTGTGGTCTGCTGATATTGGATAGACTTGAATCCCCGTTCCATTCGACATCTGATGCACAGTAGCCGGCCGGAAAATAGCACTATAGGTTAAGAGGGTCAAAAACTGATAAAGATTGTGAGACAACTTCAAAGTGAGAGAAAGATTCTTTCCCTACCTCTCCTCGCATATAGCGCTATTGGGGTAAAAACTGATTGGGGTAAAAACCTAAATGGTACATAATCCTCAGAAGGATTCTTCCTCACGTCAGTTGGTACGACAGTGACGTCAATTGCCATAACGCATACTTTACTGATTAGGAAGTTCCCCATTTTCTTTCCAATTGACCTCGTGACGCAATTTACTGATAAGGGAGACTATAATTGTCAGTGCTCTATTTATACAATGCTAACTAAGTCTCAGCTTTCTTATCTCGTGTAAGAAAGCAGGGGTGTAGTGTAGCGCATTGAATTATGGCACCATTAGAATCAGCAAAAGACTCGTACAAAAAAAACTTATCTTGCTCATTTAAATACATTTAACCAACAAGTGAAATCTAGGGGTGGGCAAAAAAAAAGGCATACAATTATGGGCGCATCGATTAAGACTAAGTGCATTTTTGTTATTAAATGTTTATGAGTAACGTAACGCATTGCTTGTGACCCCAACCAACCCAATGTTGATGAAATTATATTTGCCTTTTTGTTTTGTTCCAAATATTTTCGCATAATTTGCCCATCATAATCTATGATTATTTTTGTTGCCCGATCCGAATAGTTGAACGCATTGGTGATTTATATTAAAAAACTTGAAAAAGTTCACTTTCTCTTCTTTCTCACACATACTCAATTTACGAAGCAATGAACTGAGCCAGCAAGATGGATTCCTCAAGTTTCGGTATTTTGCTTCGCCTGAAGACAATTCCTCATAGTGTCCGTATTTTCCTCACGAAAAGAAATGCTCATTTTTATCCCACGTCGTGCAAACATAAGCAATAAAACGCAAAATCAAAGATACTGAGGATTATCATCTCGTTGTTTTGTTCTAATTGTAAGTACGTAGTGACATAGCACCACATCCATGAAGCTAACAATACATGGAAGAGCTAAGAAACATATTGTGTACACAATCTCCTTCCTACATTTTTTTGCTTGATTTATTGCGGGTGGATGGCTTTGACCAAAACAATTGAGCCAGATAATTTTACAGGGAAGATTTGTGTATAAATTAACGTTCTTGCAATGGGTATAACCAAATGTATGTAACTAACATAACATAACATAACATAACATTTATTACGAACATAAAATGTCGCACAAGTTTTGTCGAGGCAGTACCACAATGAATAACTATGAAACGTGAAAATGTAAATCTGATTAAAATAAAAGCATCAAATAAAAACATGTTTACAGGAATAGGCGAGGGTTACTCTCAATCATAAGTGAAGTTCTATGGACAAAACAGTGTCTGCGAACATTCCTAGTCACCCGAGGGATTATGATTTTGATACGACCACGTCGAGAGGACAGATTAGAATTCCTGAATTTGTACATTGAACGTAGATTATGGCCGCATTTGCCAGCCAATATTTTTCTGAGCATTCTAGCATCTGCCTTCCTACGTCGATTGTCAAGTGTATCAAGCTTCAATAATGTATCTCTATCTGAACTAGAGGGTGTATCATTGTAATCAAGCAATTGAGAACGCATAAAAATTCGCTTTGTAAATGTACGTTGGATCCGAATGCAACACAATGTAACCTTCATGCAATGACGGGCTGCTTTCCCATGTATACAATAATTAAACGCCTTTTACGCCCACGAACGAAAGACCAGGTTGGTTTCTTTTTATTTTCACTGGACAGTTCATTTATTTTGTCTGGCCAAAGAAAGGTAAATGTTGTGTTAGGCAAACAATTTTGACCTCCCGTTTTTTAATTTTGTAGTATACTTTGATTTTTGTATTGGGTTTTTGTGTCCCGTATAACTACGAGAAAAGTGTGCAAGAGTGACGGTCAATGATGTTTGGCGAACTGATAAAACAGCTAGGAAGTTATTATCGCTTATTTTTTGTGCATCTCTGGCGCCATGCAGCATCATATAAAGTCTCAAATTAAAGCTCTTATCTTAATCTCATGAAGAATGCAAACAAGGAGTTCTGCTTCACGACTTGCCTCTAAATAAACAAAAAGCAGGGGCGCGTAGAAAATAAGAGCACTAATAACTTATAAATAGACGATTCATATGAGTGCAACCAACTAACATGTAAAGTGGTTTACTGCCAAGGACACACTTAAAGGGATCAGCTCACCTTAAATTGTGTCTGTTTTTTTGTTCTTTTTTTTCTTTATTTTCTATAAGGGATAATACAAATTTGGAATAGAAAAAGTAGTGTTCAATTTCAGTACTCACGAAGATATTGGGTGATAAAGTGGGGATTGATCGGGCCGAAATGCAAAAAATGGGCAATTATCCTATACAAACAAGGCAGGACAATTGCCCTTTTTGCATTTCGGCCCGATCAATCCAACACTTTATCATCCAATATCTTCGTGAGTATTGAAATTGAACACTACTTTTTCTATTCCAAATTTTTACGATCCCTTATAGAAAATAAAGAAACAAAAAAAAACAGACACAATTTAAGGTGAGCTGATCCCTTTAAGATCACCAGAAGGTCATTAGGCTGGAAAATACAAATATACAAAAATCCAAGCACATACGAATTGTTCTAGTTGCAATCTCTCAGTTTCGCGTGGCAAATTCAAATCACACGATTAAATTACGCATGGGCATATTTAAGTAAGACATAACATCCTTTTGCGCTTCTTTCCGTTTCCTAGACCGTACAAGATAACAGTCGCTTGCACCTTGCACCCAGCTCCGTGCGAACACTAACACATGGAACGTAAAAGAAAAGATAAGACATGTGGATCGTGGACCTCTTTGTCCTACTTCACCACCTGACACAATGTCCGTGAGAAAAGGACAAAATTAACTTAGCAACAAAGATAAGAAATGCTTGATGTAGGCCCTCTCCTCAACTCCTCAACAAGACATTTTATGGCAAACAGATTCGGTATTGACAGGCGCCAGCTCGACGACCGGCAATATAGATAAGGAGGGATGACCGTCAAATAAATTGAGCAATAATAATACGTATTTCAATGGTTATATTAATTTATTTCCAGAATATATACTTTGATCCCCTTGTACCCTCGACAAAAATCAATCCTCGATCCTCGACTTCGACGAAAATCGACGAAAACGATCCTCGACGAAAATCGACGAAAACGATCCTCGACGAAAATCGACGAAGACGACCCTCGACGAAAATCAACCCTCGATCCTCGGCCTTGAAGAAAATCGACGAAAACGATCCTCGACGAAAATCGACGAAAACGATCCTCGACGAAAATCGACGAAAACGATCCTCGACGAAAACGAAAAACGACGAAAACGATCCTCGACGAAAATCGACGAAAACGACCCTCGACGAAAATCAACCCTCGATCCTCGACCTCGAAGAAAATCGACGAAAACGATCCTCGACGAAATCAATTCCAATGCCAAGCAAATAAAAAAGTGTATATTCAACTAGAATATAGCTCCAATTGGTTTCCGACAGACATGGTTTCTAGTTTATATTATTTCTTTTTCCATTACTTCCCCAAATAAAAGAAATCAAATATTTTCTAATTTAAACGTTCAATATTCGAGAATCGCAGTTCTTTGTTCTTTCTTTTTTTTGCGTCGCTCGGGTGCTTTTCAATGAAACAGATAACAATTCTAACACCGTGTGGGGGGGGTTGCGCTTAGGCTGTCAAATTTTCTCTTACCCTGAGAAATTCGGGTACTAGAGCTCAAGCACACAAAAATAGCAAGAAAGCAAGTTGAATCAAAGCCGATTCTTTTAGCGTAGATTTGCTCTTATCCCATTCAGCCAGAAAATGCGACCTCTCTTTTTCGAGCTACATTCCTTTAGTTTTGATGCGAAGAAAGGTTTTCTGGGTATTAAACAGTATTGTACCTATTCTGGGAAATTTGCATATGATACGCATCACATAAAGTAATGCCCCGATTCTTTCAAAAACCCCAAAAACCCCGTTTTCACCCCGATTATTTCCCAAAACCCCGATTTCTATTTTTCCAAAAAACTCCGATTTCGCCCCGATCATTTTTTCCAAAGTGTACAATGCTTTTCTAGAGCAGGTAGTGCTGCACTATTACGAGGTCTCAGACCATGCCTAACCTAAATGATGATTTTGTTTAAAGGAGGAGGCTCACGAGAATGAAGTGCTCAAATGGTTTCCCTTTATCGAAATACGATGGTATTCAATTCCGAAAGGCATGCTTTACAAAGCAAAAGCTTTTACTTGCAAGGAGTAAATCAATTAAAACAATGGTCTCTAAAAATTTTGGATCGTAGTAAATAGTTGATTTCCATAGTGGGCATTCAAATTTTTTGCCGGCTTGCAAAATGACTTGCAAAACGTCCATTTGAGCACTTCATTCTAGTGAGCCTCCTCCTTTAACAAACACTTTTAAATTGCAAAAAAAATAAAAGGGATGACGGAAAGTGACATATAACATATAACAACAACAATAAATTAAAATATTTTATTTGACAGATATGGCAATGCTTAAAAATTTCTTCGGAACAGCCCGTCATGCCATGCTTATTTTTTTTTAGAAAAATAAGCCTCTGAGCTGTGTAACAAGGATCATATTCTTCTCCTCCTCAACTTAGATCAGGCGATCAATATTTGCCTGCAACAAGTTGGTTTGCTAATTTTCTGAAGAAACACAACAGTCAACTCCATTAATTGTTCTTCTCAAATTCTCAAATTTTCTTCTTGTAACGAAATCTAGTCCAAGATCGAAAAAAACTACCTGATGTTTCCTCCGTGTACTGCGGTGATACTGATGATTCCATCTTCAGCAATACTAAACGTGATATCAATTTCACCACTGTTATCGTCTACTACAGGTGGTAGGCTTGTTATGACGAAGGATCCTAGGAAACGATTTTCCGTTACCCAGTCGGATTCTCCTTGATAGACCTGAAAAGTTAGGATACTGGGTTTTTGAGGGGTCTGCATGAAGAGAAACTAATTAATCATTTTACCAATATCCATGTAATAATCACCTTTATGGTAATTTGTGTTTCGTTAGTTCCAACTCGGAAAAACGACCGGCTCTCACTACAAGGAATTTGTGTTTTTGCCGCGATAATCTTTCTCATCAATCCGCCGACCTCCTCAACACCAAGGGATAAGGAAACGACGTCTCTCAGTTCCAGGATCGTCGATGTGTGTCCGGTCAGTATGGCAGCCTGTACAGCTGCACCACGTGCCACAGCTTCGTCAGGGTTCCTTATCTTGCTCAATTCCTTGTTATTGAAGAGGCTGCGCAAGAGGTTCTGTACCTTCGGAATGCGAGCTGATCCGCCAACAACAACGATGTCATTGATCTGCAAAGAACTAGCCGTAATCGATCGATTGAGGAACCAGATGTATGTTAGTTACTTTTTTTAATGAACACCCTTAAATATTAGGTCTGTTCACTTATGTCTCGCGATATGAAAAACAAGACTACCTCATCTTTGGCAAGCTTGGCGTCAGTGAGTGCTTGTTCCACAAGCTTCATTGCCTTATTGAAGAATTCGCGGCATAGATATTCGAGAATGTCGCGTGTTAGTTGCATACTGAGATCAGTACCCTGATAGGCGACGGTAACATCCGCTTGCATTTGAGTGGAAAGAGTTCTCTTCGCCTTTTCGCACGCAACCAACAACCGATGACGAGCTTTACTGTCTGAAAAGAGATCCTAAACATGCACTTATGTGAAAGATATATACCCAGAACATAACTTGCCATGGTTTCCGCGCTTTTTGAGCCTGAGCTGAAAATCACGCAGTAACACACGTTTCCAGTCATATGTGTATGATATTTACAATACGAAATACGATAATGCAAGGATCCTAAAATCATGCGTTCTTGTTTTAATATTTTTCGTTTTAATATGTTCTTGTTTTAATATTTTTATACTGCGGACGAACAATGTTAAGGTTTTGCATGAAGTCCCTGGCGCAGTATTCTACGAGTCTTTGGTCAAAGTCATTTCCGCCTATACATATAACACTACTCCGCTTTTTGGTGTTTTTGCGTTTTGTCGCAAGGAAATTTCACTGAAAAAAATAACTCAACTGCTGGAAGCAGAAACAAAAGCCTGCTGTCATTTTATATTTCCAGCAAGCCCACCTGGCTCCACTAGTGTAATCTGTGTCTTGTGCGAAAAATGGCGTGGGGCGGAATCGAGCCCGCATCACTTGTCTACTGGACAAGCACTCACTGGTTGAGCTACACGCACCCTTTTTCGCAAGCACACAACCGATTCACCCTAGCACACACACACACACGGTTCACACGAGCAGGGCCGGGTTGCCTCAGGTGGCGAATCAACCCGATTTAATAGTAGGTCTTCATAACCTGTTAACTTTCCCCAGACGAATACTAGTGTTGACTGTTGACAGTGCACGAAAAAAAACAGCTAGAAGACGATCATAATCGGGCCCCAACATGTATGGTCCTTTCATTTCAAACATGTAGCGATAACAAGATTTTCATTTAACGCTTTATAATTTCTAAGTGTCGTTGCAAATTGTTGTTTGTAGCAATCTTTTTGGGAACTGCCGCGAGAATTTGTCTTTTATCAGTCTTTGGGGTTTCCATTTCTTTTCAATAGGAAACATGATCAGCTAATTATAAGAGCAAGACAACAGCGGACATAAATATAAGTACAGCAATTAGTCTCTAATGTATTTAGCAAATCATTTTGGTTAATTTAATCATTTTTTATATAACGGTGTAGAGTTTGTAACTCACTACGCAATGAAATATAGCCGTCTGTTACGTAACAATAAACAGGAACATGTGAGTTTGTCACATTGCATGTTAGTTGTGCTTAAATGAATAGACTAAATATCCGCTATTTGTAATTTTTTGCCGACCCCTGATTTTTTGCTTATTTGGATACACGTATGCGTGTTGAAGCAGAACTTGCCATTCTTTAGGCGAAATAGATAAGGGATTTTAGAGAGACTTTTGCTGATGTTGCATGGCGCCAGAGTTGTACACAAAAAATAAACGATAATAACTTTCTCGATAGTCGTATCAAAGTCCATAAGACGTGGCAGCATTCCGACTTGAGCACTTTCTTCGTAGTTGTACGTTGTACATAGGGCGTGGCTACAAAACCCAGTTCAAGCTGTAGTCATGTTTTATTCAGCAAGATCCAAAGGATTACCACGGCTGTGTTCCAGTTGCTTCTTTTTAAAAATGAAAATCACACAAAACCCTCATACGCTTCAAAATGAATATCTGTAACTGCAGTGTTCTTAGTTTACACACATTCAAATCATAAGGCTACATGACGCACGAGCACAGATACGAGATTCTTCCTTTTACCCTTTCTTTCACTCCACTAAACCATGAAAGATAACAGTCGTTGACTCCCAGCTCCGTGCGAACACTAACACATGGAACGTAAAAGAAAAGATAAGAAATGTGGATCGTGGACCTCTTTGTTCTACTTCAGCACCTGACACCATGTCCGTGAGAAAAGGACAAAAAGAGCTTAGCAACAAAGATAAGATATTTTTGATGTAGGCCCTCTCCTCAATAACACATTTTGTGGCAAACAGATTCCGAATTGACAGGCGGCAGCTAGACGACCGGCAATATAGATAAGGAGGGAGGACCGTCAAATAAATTGAGCAATAATAATACCGCATTTCAATTGTAATACTAAGTTTTCTCGGGAACACACAGCTTTGCGCAAGATGCCTCTATTGTGTCATTCCCTTCACGAAACTCAACTTCCAATACCTAACAAATAAAAAAGCTTATATATATATAAACTGAGTATTAGCCGTATGCATGCTATGAAACCAGAGGACATATTCAATTCGGCATATTCACTTTCCTATGGGTTGCAGACCTTACACGCCAACACATGTTTATAAAAGATATAAAAGATATAAAAGAGTTTTTAAACAATTTCCTCTAGAACAACAAGCCTTCTGCTCGTGTTTTCTTCTTTCGTTGTTATCATATTCAATTCACCATAGCTCTTTATGTTCTGGGACATGCGTCATAATACTCTTGCAACTAGAGTAATTATTTTCCAAACATGTAAGATAGCAAAGACAGAATCACGTCACGAACGCAAGAAAACGATTCACTCCCTTTTGCGGTGCCGTTTGGCTATCAAAATCTTTACATTCAATAAGTGTTTCGGGATTTTTATCGGGAAACAACACAGATAAGCCATGCAAAGTAAATCCAACACAGAAAGAAAACACCTCAAAGATTACTCCAAAATGAAATAAACACCTCAAAGATATTACTACGTTTTTGTATGCAAAGCACACATAAGGTTAGCATGATGCAAAGCTTGTGCATGAATTAGAAAACCAGAGGACTAAAACAGGGAGCTCACAAAAGTCAACAGTAGCAAACAAACGGAAGGAAACACGATAAAGTAAGTTTATAATGTCGTAAGAATAGGGTTCCCATCGTTCACTATAGATAGACTCAGCTGTAGAAGTATATGTTACTAATAGTTTGTAATCTTCGCAGAATGACGCATAAGTATTACACTTTCATTTACTATTTAATTTAATACATTTAGACACTGGTGGCCAGCTCCATGGAAGTTCACAACATCAAAGATGCATTCTGCTGCCTGATACTAATACTGGACAATGGAAGATTCGCTAAAACTCCGTCAAATTTGAATGTTTAGTCATACACTGTGTATGTATTATTCGCAATAAACATTTCCTCCCGTTATGTAGTGTAATTTATGGGCTACGCTTCTGTACAAATTACGGTGGTGCCGACTCCAAAACAGTGTTTTGCCGACCCAACTCTGACTCCAAACAGTGGTTTGCCGATCCAACTCCTACGCCTTTTTCAAATTTTTCGACCCGGGGCGGAAACTAGGACCGCCCAGAGTCGGACTTCGCTTTAGTTGGGTCGGCACTTTGGGTCGAAAGGAACATAGCAGGGAAGTATCTGTCTAACAGCCATATTCCCCCGAGATACGCGGAAAGGAAATAAGGGTTCAATTGTTTTGCGCCTACGGTATAGTTATCCGAATATGGACCCCGAAAATTAGAGCGGGATAAAGTCTAGCCGAATTTCGGGGAAAATATTATAATAATCCCCCTTATACAAGTTACAAAATCATGATAAATAATATGTTTAATTTTGATGGGCCCGTCATTTAATTTATGTAGCAATGTTGGGTCGGTTCACTAATAAAATACTCTGATTTGGTACAAATTAAGTTGACAGTTGGGTGTTAAAGGAGGAGGCGCACGAGATCTAAGTGTACCATTTCTTTATTCTTATCGATATTTGCTTCCAAGAAAGATGCCTTACGAAGAAAAAGCTTTTAATTAGAAGGAATAATCAGTATAATGCTCAGGATTATATCTAAATTCTTGACCTAGCCTTTGTGTCCGAGGGTATCTGGCTCTTATTGTATGTGTCCCGAGGGTATCTAGCTATAATTGCACCCTTATTTTCTTATTGTTGTCCCGGGATACCCTCGGGACACACAATTGCAAAGGCTACGGTCAAGAATTTAGATAAAATTTTGAGCATTATTCTGACTTATTCCTTCTAATTAAAAGCTTTTGCTTCGTAAGGCATCTTTCTTGGAAGCAAATGCGCATCTATCGATAAGAAGGAAAAATCGTACACTTAGATCTCGTGCGCCTCCTCCTTTAATATGCGCTGTCACCGTGTAAAGAAATGGGGAATTTTTGCTCCCGTCCCTTTATAGAAGATGTTCATGTTTGTTTTGTTTTTTTCTCTAATCGGCTACGCCGGGCAGAAAATAACTCAAAATTACTGTTTTGTATTGAAAACCGAAATTTCACTTATTATAGGAGGCGTTCGAGCGTATTAAACGCAGGAACGAAAAGGAGATGAAGCGCACGCTCGCAATGAAGAATTTCGAAACCGCGACCTATAAAATGGTGGACGAACTAAATGGACTGGCCGTTGCCCCAGAAAAATCTCAAGCTTTCAAGGGAAAGTGTGATCAAATAACCAAACTGCTCGGCGCTGGAGCTGAGGAACGGGCAAATACGGAGAAGATGCAACTAGAGAAAGATTTCAGACAAATGGTGGCAACCGCTAACACATAAATGAACTAACGAGTGTTCACATAAATATGTGTAGTTTTTGTCATGTGTTTTTGTCAGTGTACTTGTGTTTGAGCAGAACTAAACCTGGAAACTAACTTTAGATCCATTTGTACTGTTGAATTTAACTTTTTTTTGTGTTGTTCTCTCGCCTAAAATAAATTATTTTAAGCTGTGTTCTTATGAAGACAAAGACAGCGCGGGGAGGCAACTTCATGTAAGAAGTCTCAAAATCTGTCTATTTAAGGGACCAATAAACCTATATTTATTATTTGATGAATGCATATAAAGGGTTCTTATTACAATATATATGTATATACATACTAAATCTCATTCCGCTTCGCCCTGGGGACGTGTTTCCGGTGATCTATCCTACCAAAGGTACCGTAGACAGACCTTTTAAAAAAAAGTGAAGTCATTAACATATGCACATCAAAGGTGTATATGCAAATGACTATTTTGCATATACCTTTATATACATTATGATCAAATAATAAATATAAGTTTATATCAGTGTGCCTGTCCCTTTAAATTTAATACCATCATCTTTCGATAAAAGGAAACTTTGAGCACTTCATTCTCGTGAGCCTCCTCCTTTAAGGGGATGGGGTCACTTCAAATCACCCCTTTATTTAGTTTTTATATGTTTAGTGCACAAATAAAAATCACAATCAGTACAAAAAGTTTCCAAATAAAGGATCCCAGAGTTTGTGGTCTGATGATATTGGATAGACTTGAATCCCCGTTCCATTCGACATCTGATGCACAGTAGCCGGCAGAAAAATAGCACTATAGGTTAAGAGGGTCAAAAACTGATAAAGATTGTGAGACAACTTCAAAGTGAGAGAAAGATTCTTTCCCTACCTCTCCTCGCATATAGCGCTATTGGGGTAAAAACTGATTGGGGTAAAAACCTAAATGGTACATAATCCTCAGAAGGATTCTTCCTCACGTCAGTTGGTACGACAGTGACGTCAATTGCCATAACGCATACTTTACTGATTAGGAAGTTCCCCATTTTCTTTCCAATTGACATCGTGACGCAATTTACTGATAAGGGAGACTATAATTGTCAGTGCTCTATTTATACAATGCTAACTAAGTCTCAGCTTTCTTATCTCGTGTAAGAAAGCAGGGGTGTAGTGTAGCGCATTGAATTATGGCACCATTAGAATCAGCAAAAGACTCGTACAAAAAAAACTTATCTTGCTCATTTAAATACATTTAACCAACAAGTGAAATCTAGGGGTGGGCAAAAAAAAGGCATACAATTATGGGCGCATCGATTAAGACTAAGTGCATTTTTGTTATTAAATGTTTATGAGTAACGTAACGCATTGCTTGTGACCCCAACCAACCCAATGTTGATGAAATTATATTTGCCTTTTTGTTTTGTTCCAAATATTTTCGCATAATTTGCCCATCATAATCTATGATTATTTTTGTTGCCCGATCCGAATAGTTGAACGCATTGGTGATTTATATTAAAAAACTTGAAAAAGTTCACTTTCTTTCGTTCTCACACATACTCAATTTACGAAGCAATGAACTGAGCCAGCAAGATGGATTCCTCAAGTTTCGGTATTTTGCTTCGCCTGAAGACAATTCCTCATAGTGTCCGTATTTTCCTCACGAAAAGAAATGCTCATTTTTACCCCACGTCGTGCAAACATAAGCAATAAAACGCAAAATCAAAGATACTGAGGATTATCATCTCGTTGTTTTGTTCTAATTGTAAGTACGTAGTGACATAGCACCACATCCATGAAGCTAACAATACATGGAAGAGCTAAGAAACATATTGTGTACACAATCTCCTTCCTACATTTTTTGCTTGATTTATTGCGGGTGGATGGCTTTGACCAAAACAATTGAGCCAGATAATTTTACAGGGAAGATTTGTGTATAAATTAACATTCTTGCAATGGGTATAACCAAATGTATGTAACTTAACATAACATAACATAACATAACATTTATTACGAACATAAAATGTCGCACAAGTTTTGTCGAGGCAATACCACAATGAATAACTATAAACGTGAAAATGTAAATCTGATTAGAATAAAAGCATCAAATAAAACATTATGTTTACAGGAGTAGGCGAGGGTTACTCTCATCATAAGTGAAGTTCTATGACAAAACAGTGTCTGCGAACATTCCTAGTCACCCGAGGGATTATGATTTTGATACGACCACGTCGAGAGGACAGATTAGAATTCCTGAATTTGTACATTGAACGTAGATTATGGCCGCATTTGCCACCCATATTTTTCTGAGCATTCTAGCATCTGCCTTCCTACGTCGATTGTCAAGTGTATCAAGCTTCAATAATGTATCTCTATCTGAACTAGAGGGTGATCATTGTAATCAAGCAATTGGGAACGCATAAAATTCGCTTTGTAAATGTACGTTGGATCCGAATGCAACACAATGTAACCTTCATGCAATGACGGGCTGCTTTCCCATGTATACAATAATTAAACGCCTTTTACGCCCACGAACGAAAGCCAGGTTGGTTTCTTTTTATTTTCACTGGACAGTTCATTTATTTTGTCTGGCCAAAGAAAGGTAAATGTTGTGTTAGGCAAACAATTTTGACCTCCCTTTTTTAATTTTGTAGTATACTTTGATTTTTGTATTGGGTTTTGTGTCCCGTATAACTACGAGAAAAGTGTGCAAGAGTGACGGTCAATGATGTTTGGCGAACTGATAAAACAGCTAGGAAGTTATTATCGCTTATTTTTTGTGCATCTCTGGCGCCATGCAGCATCATATAAAGTCTCAATTAAAGCTCTTATCTTAATCTCATGAAGAATGCAAACAAGGAGTTCTGCTTCACGACTTGCCTCTAAATAAACAAAAAGCAGGGGCGCGTAGAAAATAAGAGCACTAATAACTTATAAATAGACGATTCATATGAGTGCAACCAACTAACATGTAAAGTGGTTTACTGCCAAGGACACACTTAAAGGGATCAGCTCACTTAATGTGTCTGTTTTTTTGTTTCTTATTTTCTATAAGGGATAATACAAATTTGGAATAGAAAAAGTAGTGTTCAATTTCAATACTCACGAAGATATTGGGTGATAAAGTGGGGATTGATGGCCGATGCAAAAATGGGCAATTATCCTATACAAACAAGGCAAGACAATTGCCCTTTTTGCATTTCGGCCCGATCAATC